>JAOEHX010063160.1:0-14663 GCA_025448015.1 Bolborhynchus lineola | reverse complement strand
TTATAAAAAACACCAACAACCAAAACCCACAAAGAAAAAACCCAAAACACCTAAAACCCCCAAACAAACAGGGGAAAAGGCCTTAAATCATTTTGTTATTTTTTTCAGATTTAATTCAAGCACTTGATTGAAGAAGAAAAGTTCAATTAGCCTGTCTTGGTGATGTCTGTGTATCCATTTGGAAGTGGATGTGCATGGACTTTTGCTTATTTTGTTTGTTCAAACAGATCTTAATTGAATTAAAAGCTAACTTGAGGATTGTTTGTGGGTGGGAAGGTAGGGCTTTGTTGCTCTATGGCATGTGTGGATGCTGTTTCAACTGAGTGGTGCCGGAATGGTTATGAGTGGTGCATGGCTCAGGGTCAGGGAGGGTGGCCTTCACCAGAAGACTATGTAGAAAGCAAGTGATCCCCCCTCAACCATTTCATCTTCATTCCTCATCCCATATGAAGGAAAATATCCAGCAGGGACCTTGGAGGAGAGAGCTGCCCCTTCAACATGATACCTCTCAGACTCGGTGTTGTGATTGAGTGTCTCGTGTGTCTTTGGAAGCTTCTTCCCATCCCATATAGATAGCTCTTGTGAATTGGATATAGATAATATAGATAGGGTGAATTTGAGTCTTCTCTCATACTTTTCCACAGGGCAGATTTCATACAGACATTCTTGGGTATGTTTGCACAGCAACTAGCTGCTAAGTTACAGTAGCTGCTGGCAGTTTTTCTCTGGGTAATGAAATACATTATTTAATTTCTTCCTTGGAAAAAAACCCGCTGTATTTGTAGGATGTGAAGAGTAGAAGGCTTGGTTCTTTGCCACTGATAATCCTCACTTTTGTAGCAAAGCTACCCAGGACTAGATTGATGGTTAGAGCTTGAGGCCAGAGGCTGCATTGCGTGTTGCCTGTAGGGAGTACCCTGGAAGTTCGCTGAATCGGCTGGACTTTAAAAGATTGAAGTGTGTTTTTTTCCCTTTTCTAAGAAAGGGGAGGAATATTGAATCTAAATGTTAACTATTGTAAAAAAGAAGCTTGCCAGTCATTGCTGCTAACTATAACAGCCTGTTGCAGCACCTTTATTTGAACAGGCGCTTGAAAGCTGCACAGCTAGCTAGTTTCTTGTAGCAGGCTGCCGTGGTTTCTGTACAGGCTGTTTGTTTAAAAACTGCACAGCTTTGGGTATAGCAGATTTTTTTTCCAATTGCCCGTCAATGACTGCTATGCTTCTGAGGTTTACTTGCTTATATTAAAATAAGAACTGATGAAGAAAGAAATTCTCCTGCATTATTAAGAGCTTGGGGAGGAAGTGCCTTTGTATCTCAGCTGGTGCTGAACAAATAACTATTCTATTCAAGACTGCAAAAGCTGGTTACAGCCACCATGGTGACAGGGGCTGCATGGGGAGGGTTAACACTTCATCTCTTTTCTCTTCTCTTTTTTTCTAATGAAGATCTCTGTTAATTTGCTTTTTCTTTGTCATTTTCTTCCTATAATTAAACTGTTCCTGTTGACTAGCATGAAAATGAATTGTGCTAATCTGAAGCATGTATTCCTGAGCCCTTGAAATTTTAAATCAACTGTCTGTGTATCGCTGCTGCTAGAAAAGGAGCTATTGTCTGTGTTAATATTTAAGACAGATGGAAAAATTTATTAATGATTACATAGCAAAATAGCACTTCAGGAATAATGTGAAAAACTATTTAAATCATTCCATCTCTTCCAATGCTTTAAACTGACAGAGGGGAGGTTTAGATTAGATTCAAGGAAGAAGCTCTTCCCTGTGAGGGTGGTAAGGCACTGACACAGATTACCCAGAGAAGCTGTGGCTGCCCCATCCCTGGCAGTGTTCAGGGCCAGGTTGGACGGGGCTTTGAGCAACCTGGTCTGGTGGAAGATGTCCCTGCCTACGGCAGTGGGTTGGAACTGGATGAATCTTTAGCGTCTCTTCCAACCCAAACCATTCTAGGATTTGATGATTCTATGAAACTTCTTTATGTTCTAGGAAAGGCAGTAAGATGATGAGGACTTTTCTTCTGTTTTCTTTTATAGGTTCTTGAAAAGTTACACAGCAGTTCTGTCCTTAGACAGTACATGGCCAAAGTGGAATTCCTAGTCTTCACATGGAATGCAGCTTATAATGGTAAGCTTAAGATTTTAGAAACAGTCATCTAGCTTACACATCTGCACTAGAAGCAGATATGGAGGCCATCATGCATAGCTTTTGTTGACACTACTTACTGTTGCAGGTGAGAGCCTAAATATGTAGGTGAATGACTGCAGTGTTCTTCTGCAGGGCATCTTTGGTGACAGTCAGGTGGTGGTCGCAATTTTTCTGCAAGATAAAAATTAATCTGCTTTTTAGTGTTCAGAGGCCATATTTAAAATGGCATTATAAATACATTATTTGAAGAAAATGAAAATTTAAGTTTTCTTCTTGGAGTTAATATATGTCTAATGTTCAATATATCTATGGATGATGTTAGCTAGAGCAATCTGTTAGCACTGCTTTATTGTTTTTTTTTGTGCAATCTTTAGTAAAATTTATTATGTTGCACGAAAGGTGTATGTGTGTTGCACGTGTTTCTAAATGAAGGCAGGACTGTCTATGACTTAAGCAGTGCAAAATGGTTGGTATCATAAAAGGATGGTAGAAAACAGAAAATGCCCGCCTATTTGGGAAGAAACAGGTATTTTAAATATCCCCACACTGTACTTTCCTATATACATTTTTCCAGGTCAAACTGCGTGTACATGTTAGCTAACTCAGATGCTTTTTTCTTTGCTTGCAGTGGGATGCTGGTCCTTGCTTCCATGTTGGATTTTAACTGTGGGAGTTTGATACCTCTCAGCAACTGCTGTTTTTCCTCAGTATTTGACCTAGAAACCAAGTAAAGCGATGAGGAGATTTGTTTACTGCAAGGTGGTTCTAGCCACTTCTCTCATGTGGGTGCTTGTGGATGTCTTCTTACTTCTGTACTTTAGTGAATGTAATAAATGTGATGATAAGAAAGAGAGGTCTCTGCTTCCTGCTCTGAGGGGTAAGTGCCAAGTCTAAGGTGTCTTTAAAGGTCACAGATTTAAATTTATTTTTTTTACGTATTTAGCCTCATGTATGTTTCTCTGTACTTTCTTAATTATTTTTACAATTCAAACAGACAGAATATCAGGATCTGAAGAAGTTTGTTTCTGTAGTGCTTTAGTGGTTTCTGAATTAGTTTCTGTTGTCCTGGTGTTTGACCTTTGCTGTAATGAAGCCTGAGTCTTGTATGTTTTCTTCAGCAAAACTAATATAAATTCTTCACAATACGTGGAGGAGAAGATGGAAGTAAATATATAACTTTTTTATAAGAAGTTATTTGACCTACAAGGTAAATGATTCTCTATGATTCCATGGTTTTTTTTCCTTCATTTTTGAACAGTACTTACTTGTAAGCTTGTTAAACTCTTAACTCGGGCAGAAACAGTTGTTTTAAAAGTTTAAATTCCCCTCCACCATATGAAAATATCAGGAGCAAGTCTGAAATGCAGATGGAGCAGAGATTCTTGTCTTGCTCCAAATATTTTTAGCAATGTAATTTACTAAAGGGGAGTTCATGAAAGCTGAGTCTGGACTGGAGCTACAAGTTTTCAAGTTTGTAATTGCTAATTTCCAGAGCTGCCATTCACAGGACAGATTGTGTGCTTCTGTGCATCCAAAAGATGCAAGTACTTGCAATTTAATACTTGACAATGAACTTGAAAGTCACCTGTAGAAGCTGTAACTGATGTCAACTGCTGAATGCAGTAAAGACCCATGAGAAATTTAAGAGAAGAACAGGGAGTAGAACTTTACAAAATACAGGTGTTTGTTTTTCTCTTAAATCAATTTCCTAGTCTTAAAGTGTTCAGGTTCGTGTACAGAAGAAGGAGGATAATTTGAATCCCTAATAGGATTGGAATAGGATTAATTGGAACTAGTGCAGCTGCTTTTGTAATATGTTGATAATAGACAAAAGCTGTGTCTGATGCTGTTTCTGTCTTTATAAATACAGGTGCATGTTAAACTACTAATCCTTAGTTCTGTTCTCAAGATAAATCATTGTTATCCTTTTAAAAGCACTTTGGGGTTATAGTTCTCTTGAGTTGATAACTTTGCAATAATTCAAAATGAAACTGTCATTCAGTGGTGGGTTTGTCATGTCGCAGTTCTTAAATGTATTTGGAAAGCTTCACTTCTGCCTTCCAGTCGTATTGATAGCTACACGATATTAAAAATTAATTTATTTTTCCAAATGAAAAGGAAAGGGTATTGCTCATTGCCATAGTTATTTGTTTTTTGTTTTTTGTTTTTTTTTTTTTTCCCTGTATGATTGAGTTTAGTCTATCTTTAAACAAGATTTGACAACAATTTGGCATATTGTGCCGGCCAGAAACAGCCCAAACCAACCCATTTTACCTGTACTGTCATCTGCAAAAAAGTGATCTTAAATTGTTTTTGAAGTATGCATTGAAATTGTCTCAGAATTTATCACATTTTGTGAAATGTCTTTATTTGGTTGCATTTTTTGCTATATATAATTGGGTAACTTATACAGAAAAAATATTAGTTACAGAGTTTATTTGAACATTATCAGCTCTTAAGTCAATCTAAGGTTAAAAAAAAGCATAAAAGCGTCCCTGCCACCACTGCTGAAATGTAACTTGCAAGTATAAACTCAGCTTTATTTCTCAGTGCAATGCTATGCAATTCTCCACTTTTATTTTGAAGTACTCTGTTGCGTTTGACTACTTGAAATGACTTTTTTTTTTTTTTATATGAAACTCACTGAATTCTGTGTGCTGTGCCTGTTATAAAGAGATGAGGTTTCTGCACAGAAATTCTGAAAGCAGCACTGCTTCATGCTCTTAGGTTTGAGAAGCAGGTTATATTGCATATATGATATTATTTATACTTTTAAGCCTGGTAAAATAAATATTGAGTCTATTACTATACTGTGCATATTCTATGTAAATATTGGAAGAATATTTATTTGTAGTTTTACAAAATCAGGAACACTAATACAGTTTTATTGGAAATTGATTCTATGTCTTTTTTTGTTAGATAACTGAAATTCGCGAAGGCTTCTGCCACAGAGGAACAAAATGAGCAAAAGCAGAGTTCAGTCTACTTTATCCTTAAGTTTTTGATCAGTTGTTTAAGAGGGAGAAGTACCTCTACTCTGCTTGGTCACATATGGACTTAAATAACAACAGTTCCAGCAAACGAGAATCAGTGAACATTCTCACTGAAAAGATTTTGGGTTTTGGAAAGCATTGTTTAGTAGATGAGAGCTGTTAATTCACTGAAAACTGCCTTGCATAAATAATTGCAAGAGACCTACTTTTTTTTCCTCATTTGCATCTATAATTGAAGGTTTGGTTAACTTAGAATGTAGTTTGTTGTGTTTTGTGTTAATATATCCACCAACTTGAAAAATGATATGCACTGTTCCAAATAAATGTATGTGTTCTTGAATGAAACTTATATATCAGTCCACTAAATTCAAAGTTAATTTGTCTGGTTTTTGGGGTTTTCCAATGTCCTAAATATTTCTTGTGGTATTAGGTAGTCATAGGTATTGCCATGTCAGTATGCAGATTTGGAAATGGAAAAGGAAATCCAGAGTAAGTTTTCTCTTTGTTATGGCATTTTAGCAAAATGCTTTAATTTATTTCTGTCAAAACTGTGTGTTCTGGTGGAGTAATTATAAATGTTTTTTAAACTTCTGTAGCTTCTAGTGCATCAGACTACTAAAACCTCCTTACTGTAAGTGCCATGAGCTACTATGATGGAAATGCAGTGTAGTGCTGTTTTTTTGCTGTAAAGCACCTGCATGGTACTATCACCTTTGTCTTACTAATAGTGTATTTATTGATCTCTGAATTCCTGTAATTGAGAACGCAGATTATCTGTAAACATAAAAAGCAACATAATTGCAGTATTTCCACAAGGGTATTAAAAAAGATGCAACAAGAATCAGTACACTAATAGAAACTTAAATTGGACATGGTAATCCAGTGTTTGAGGTCACTTAATCCATCATGCTCATCATTAGTTAGAAAGATTCTGCTTATACAGAAAGGTGTGTTTAGAGGTGAAACTTCACATGCCTTTTTCAGTCATAGTTATTGCATTGTAAAGGGTTTGTAAAGACAGCTTTACAGTAGAACTGTAAGCAGGGACAGCCTGTGGACTGGAACACTGCTGTCAGAAATCCCCCTCTGGTGTCTTGCTGTACATCTGTAAGTGTGCAAGTGACAAGTATAAAAGCTGAGTGTTATAAAAATGAGCTGTTGGCTGAGTTGCGTTAGTGGTCTTGCTTAACAACTTGTGTTATCCTGATCAACCCTGAGCTGGCTTTCAGTCAAGTCATCGTTACTGGCATCTGTTTCCATGTCACTATGGAAAAATCAACATTTATTTCTTAAACTTACATAATACTTTAGAGGAAAATGAGCGGCAGCCTTTCACAGGCTCTGGTTATCAGTGGCACAGAGACTGTGAAAGTATCTTATGAGCATCTTGGCAGTTCTGCTTCACTTGGTATAGGGTCCACAGCCAAAGGATTGAATTGTGTCACTGCTGCTTTCCTCTGACATTTAAGTGTAAGTGTTTGAACATACCTCGGGGTGTCTAACGTGGTGGTGTTTCGGCTGCATTGTCTAGATCTTGACGTGATGGAGGAGTAAGTTTCCGGATGTGCATCAAACAATGGGGAAGCTCTTTCAAGAGCACTCTGTAACATAAACAGGATTTCAGTCCCTTCTGCTTCCTGGAGGCTTACTTGTGTCTTACAGCAAGCTGCTCAAAAGTGTAGATGTTTTCCTGGAAACTCATGCTTTCCTTGAATTTCAGGAAGCTTACTTTAGGACTGCCTATGCCTAAGCCATAAGTTATAAGAAAGGTAGAGGTTTTATGAAGAGCATGCTATTAAGTGGGAGTTGTATCTGGCTTCTCCCCAGATGGAAATAAATGCATATTGTATAGCGGAAAAAGGGGCAGGGGCATTTACAGGCGCTCCTGGTTTGAGAGAGCATAATGGGGAGTGGGTCCTCTTCTCTTTTCCTTCCTCTTAAGTGTGGTGCTTCTTGCAAGAGTAGGAGCCAGAGCTGTCTTACAGATTTAAAACATTGAGAGCCTAGGTGCACAGTCAGCTGTTTACTTAGAAATGGTTTTGAAGGGGAAAATAACAGTTGGCAAGTCCAAACCCAACAAGGCATCCATGATCTTTACCTGGTGTGTGCATGCAGAGTTCAGGAACATGGCACTGAATAAACTGATGGGAGGCACAGCTTAGCCATCACTTAGTTCAGAAGTTTGGGAGTATTCAGGATGTATTGTATCGCCTCTTGTGGGATGCTTTCTGCAGCCTGAGCCAGTTGGGGATTCAGCATCACATGGGAGCAAATAGTACTTGGTTTGTCGGATGTTCTGACTTGTCTTGGGCTCTTCTGCTCTGTGTAGGTGCAGAAGAACACTTTTTGTTTGTGTTCCAGCTAAGAATACTTCAGTGCTAGTATGATGACAACCGGTTCAAATATTTCACAAGAAAAGGTCTGTTTCTTCCAGAAAAGCTGGATCTTGAGGCCTATTTGTATGGGACTCTATCTGGTCTTCTTCAGAATACCTGGAGGTGACTGGGTGAAATGACAGGCAGAAAGGTAGTTGCCCAGCGAAGAGGTTGCGAAGGCAAACCTTCTCATGTCATGAAACAGTCATGTTGGATGTGATGTTCCCAGTAGATGGTTCTTCTGAACTGTGCAAGGCTCTGTCCAACCTGGCCTTGAACACCATCAGGGATGGAGCATTCCCAACTTCCTTGGGCAGCCCATTCCCGTGCCTCACCACCCTTACAATAAAAAACTCCTTCTTTATATCCAATCTAAACTTCCCCTGTTTCAGTTTGAACCTGTTACCCCTTGTCCTGTCACTACAGTCCTTAATGAAGAGTCCCTCCCCAGCATCCTTTCAGATACTGGAAGGCTGCTATGTTAGTTCCATTCTGTGTGTTCTGTTTGGAAAGCTGTCTTTGGAGACAGTTGTTGGCAGTTTTCTGTCCAGACTGAGAGTAAAATATGTAATGAGGTTGAGGGAAGTAAAATACTGTTCTTCAAATAGTAAAATGGGTAGCATGTGCCATTATTGAAACAGTAATTGTAAAAAAAGTGTGATTAATTGAAATGAGTGTGTATTAGTAGTGAGATGAAACTAATTTTAAGTGTTTGTCTTTGCAATGTGACTAATGCTTTTAATGCAGCTATGCAATGTCAATGTATGTTTTAGAGTTTTGTGGAGTGATGACAAACATTAAATATTAGTTTGGTGTCTGTTTTTGTTTCTGAAGTGCTACAGAAAGAACTTATTGTGAAATCAGTAAAATTATTAAAATGCTATGTTGAAAAAAACTCGGTGTAAGAGAAAAGTTCGCTTATTCAAATCCTGTAATTTTTTAAAGAAAGGTCTGTGTTACAGTCATGTAAAGCAAGTGAATGAAACATTTGAATGCTGTAATAAAAGTTCGGGGTTATGGCCAAGTTTAGAAAATAAGGCATTCATTTTGGTGGTTTCCATAGTAACGTGTTTATCTGTCAGATTACTGTATGCATTGGCCTGTCTGCAATAATAGTGGTAACAAATATTTTTAATAGCATACCATAAAGATTTAATAGATGGATGGATGAATATGTACATTGCACTGAAAACTTTCCACCAATTTGTTGACAAATAAAATTCACAGTGCTGATTTGGATATTGTGACAACACATTAAGTTTATTTATAGAACATCATCATGCAGTTCAAGAAAAAAAACATTGCTGAAGCTTGAGGGAGAGCTAACCTAGCAGGCATGTGTTTTTTCTGATTGCAGTCCTAAAAAAAACAATAGATGGAGGCTGGCTGAGTGATGTGCTGCGCCCTGGTTTGAATGTCCAAGCTGCAGCCAGGAAGCGTCATGCTTTCAACACAGTCTGAACTCCCATCTAAGGTGAATTGACAGATATTTCTTACTGTAGTTATATTGTTCCTTATCTTCCTGTTAACTTTTATCATTAGACACTGAAAATACTAGACATTTAGAAGAATGACTGCTGACTTCTTTTGGCAGAATGAAGGACTCTGTTGTGGAATGGATCTCAGTAGATATGTGTCTTTGAAACCGTGGTTTGTCTTTCCTGGGAAAGATGTTTCTGTGGCACTGCTCTGTCTGTGCTGAGTGGTATGTACATAGTCTGTTTCTGTGGCTGTGGATACGGCAAGAGGCAAGTGAAAATGCTGGCAGACACTAAATTAACTTTTCCCCTCCTTTGAAGAAGAGGAAGAAAACCTCCCAAATCAAGAAGTACCTGTCAATAATTTTTGAACTCCTGGAAAACCAATAACCAGCCATGTGGTCCAGAAGTCCTCATTTTTCCCACAGTTTCCCCTCCAGAAGTCTGACTATTCCCTGGTTCTGGGGGAGAGGAGATTCCCAAGTGTACTGCTTTTAGGAAAGGCCAGTTGTTTTAGAAGAAACAGGAACATGTGTTTCTCAGTGCTAGAAGCCAGAGCTGTTTCCTGGTTATGGCTCTGAAAATAGTATGGACTCATCCTCAAGGGGTCTAGTTTAAAAAACAAACCTGCAAAACCCAGAAAACAAACTTCATTCCCATCACCCCCAAACCAAAACATGGGGTTGTTTGATTAAATTGTTGTACATGATCATCCTGACATAGAACAGCAGAAAATGCTGATTATTATGCACAGTACTGTGCCCTAAATGTAGAGCAGGAAGCGAATGATGTTCTCCCAAGTCTGTGACTTCCTTTGGAAGTCTGACTGCACAAAGTGTGATTTTTTTCATATTTTTGTGTTGCTTTGCATAGTTGTGTATTTTTGTACAAATTTGGTTTATCTCAAGCTTTATTGTTGAAAACATTTAAATATTCAATGAAATGTATAATGAGTGAGCTTGTACTATGTAGCTATACTGTGTATGTATTGTACACTACACTCACTGTCACATGCATGCTTACAGTGTACACATGCTTAAGCTACAGAAGTTGCTCAAGCCAAAATTATAGTGAAGATCTGCCTTTTCTTTGCCCATCCTTCTCTAACACCCAGTGAAAGGTTCTGTACGACCAGAGAGGTTTATAATTTTTTATTTCTTTCATGCTGCTTAAGAATTTAGTGTATTAACTTTTTTAAGAATTTGGCAAGGGGAAAAAATGTAATTGCTTATGTATGCGGGGTTTTGAAATACTGTCAGTAGTTCTGTGGTTAAAATGAAACAAAAATCTATGGAAACTTTCCATATAATAGGAAAATCTGTCAATGACAGGTTTGTAGGAATGAGTAATATTATCTTTGTTATCCTTGCTGACATTCCTAATACCTTCTTTCAATGTTTATCTATATAAACAGGTGTTGTGTTAGAAACCAATGTGAAAATCTTCAGTATTATTCAAGAAATCCTTTTTACTTGCTCATAGGTGTGAAGCATGCTGTGCTTGTTTTAACAAGTAGATACAACCAAAAATTCAGGTTTGCATTATGAAAATGTGTTTCAGCACTTTTGTCTATCACACTGTCCTGCTGTCGTACCTTAACTGCGTCCAGTCTTATGAACTGAGTTGTGATTTCAGTTTTCCTGAGCAAATAGCTATGGGAATTGTGTAGTGGATATTGAAAACTGCACTTTAGCTTGTTGACAGTAAACATAGACATATTGGAAGATGTCAGAAGTACTTTCCATCTGTAGTAGCTGACAGAAAGATGGCACGGTAGTGACAAAACTGAGATTATGTTCTCTCTTGCTGCCAGAAGTTGGATATCTCTAGTGGCATGTGTGGTAGGACTGTATTTGGAAGCTGCCTAGAAACTTGGGAGATGTCAGTCCCTGGATTGGTTGTTGAAATGTGATTTTTCTTTCTTGCCTTTTTAATTTCCCTTCCTCTCCCCCCCTCTTTCCCCCAATACAGTAAGAGTTTTCTAATGATTCTTTTTAGCATTTTGGTTGATGTTTTGGAAGTAAATTGTTGGTGTGTAAAGCTCGCATGGGTCTGTCGTGGATCCTAAATGTATGAATATAATATTGTTAATTTTAGTTTTAGATAGCACTTCAGATTTTAAGAAGGATATCAACTGTTGAGTTTTCTCGTTTGTTTACTTTTGATTTTTCTCTTGAATATTCCACACTGTTTTGAAGTGTAAAAATTGTGTCACATTGACAGTATTATCTCTCTTATCCAAGTACTTTCCTGCTGTCCTCATAAAGCATATTCGAAGTTTTCCATGAGGCAGGTGCTCTGGGTATGAGAGGACTGTCCTAGGTCATCTGAACTTCCTTAGCAGACATATCTTATCAAGTTGTACTGTTTGTTAGTCCTTTAAATTCTTCTTACTGTTGTTCTGAGTTAAGCTTTGCATGCTCCTGTTTCATTGCTTCATCCTTGCACCAACTATGTTTGTCAAAGTGGAGCTTGTGAATGAAATGTAGGCATAGAGATGTATTGCTGGTTGGGGTTACATATATTTAATAAATGTATGTATTTTTTGAGAATAGCTGACTTTTTTATGTCTAATAGCATAATCTAGAAGTATTTTTTGTGTAAACAGTGACAATTTGCTTTCCTTGGTGGATGGATAAATATTACTGGCTTTAATGACGGAGGTATAATCTAAGATCACAGGAACCTGTGAGAAGTTTAAAATACTTAAAGGGAAATGATCTTACTGCTAGCTGAATATGCAAGATAGGCAGAAAAATGTACGATCCTTTCTAGAAATAGATACATTGCACTTGACAATTTTTATTTGAGAGACAGGCAGCTTAAAATAATGAGTGGTTGAGGATGCCTGTCTCTAAACAGTGTATATATTTGTGTGTGTGCAGTAGAGGCATGGTTTGATTTTCCAGTATAATTAGTATTTTTCTCAGTAAGTTTTTCTGATAGCAAGATAACGTAAATTGTTTGCGCTGTAAGGCAGAAGAAAGAAGCCGGTCTTCTATCTGTGTTAAAAAAACTTCACAATGTTTTTATGAGGATTAACAAAAACCCAGAATTTGAGAAGATATACTTTCCTTTGTCAGTAGCAGAATATGTTTTCCAGCTGCTTCGAAGGCTTTTAGGTTTTCTGTTTTGCTTTTTTTGTTCAACAGATGAATCCTAAGATTACTGGAAATTCTTTTTGACGCTGTTTACTTGTTGCAAAATACTTCCTTGCTTGCAAAATTTATTTACAGTCAGTATCTCAGGAGAAAAGGGTTTTATGAAAACTAAGAAGGATTCATGAAAACCTCATGTACTTCTATCATCAGAAGTTTTTATAGTGGAGATTGCCTAAAAATTACAACTCCTCTCTGGTTATTGACTCTACACTTCCAGACTATGAATGAAGCTTCTTCGGTTTCAGGAAAGCTTTACAAATAGTGTCAGTCTACACATGTCTGTTTGCAAGAAAATGTGAAGCTCAGGCTGCTGTCAGCCCTTCTTAATCCAATTTTAAATAATCCTTGAACTGTTCTGCAAGTTACGCAGTATATTTGAATCTCTTCCTTACTGTCTGAAACTAAAGCACAGCAGTTTTGTATCTCAAATGAGCTCTGTAGAGATTTTCAGAAATACAGCAAATCGCTGAAGAAATCGGGATTACTGAGAGGGCATACAGAGTAATGTGGTACACCAAGTTAAATTGTCAAGTGCTGCCACTTTTTTATTTTGCAAAGTAAGAGAAGTGGGTTTATGCTATCTTGAAGCCACAGTTTTCGACTGCTATTTTTTTTTTCTGAAACAGGATGATAGGGAATTTTGGGGCAACTTCGAAATAAATAGCAATTGGTTTTATCTCTAAGAAATGCTTTAAAATGGTGCTTGTCAGTATTAGTGCAATATGGAATTTGAATAGTAACTAGAAATCATAATATCTATTGTAAAGCAATGATTGTTTCTATCTCTAAACGCCATCCTTTGAGGATTTTTTTTAGTAGATGTCATGCACAGTATTCATGTATGCTGTAATGAAAGTGTTTAGCTACAGACATTCTCCAGGGCCTTGATTGCCAACTCTGACAAGCTAATAGGAGTATTCATTTGCATAATAAAGAATGAAGAATCAGGATGAAATTCATTCTAATGTCATCCTTGTAATCCTTGTGATTCTGCTCTGTATTCAAGCAAACAAAAATCAAGCCAGGTTCTTACCATCAAGTTGCCATGTAGGAAAATCATAGAATCCTAGAATGGTTTGGGTTGGAAGGGACCTTAATCATCACCTTGTTCTACCCCCTGCCATGGGCAGGGCACCTTCCACTAGCCCGGTTGCTCAAAGCACTGTCCAGCCTGACCTTGAACACTGCTAGAGATGGGGCAGCCACAGCTGCTTCTGCACACCCTGTGCCAGTGCCTCCCCACCCTCATGGTAAAGACTTAGTTTCTTATATGTAATCTAAATCTCCCCTCTGTCAGTTTAAAGCCATTACCTGTTGTCCTGTCCGTACAGGCGCTTGTAAAAAGTCGCTCTACAGTTTGTCATCCCCTTCAAGCTCTGGAAGCTGCTCTAAGGTCTGCAGAGCGTTCTCTTCTCCAGGCTGAACAAGCCCAGGTTTCTCAGCCTGTCTCCATTGGAGAGGTGCCCTCGGAGCATTTTTGTGAATTCCTCTGGAATTGCTCTAGCAGTTCCATGTCAGATTATTAATACCATTTGGTATTTTGTGCCCTTTGTGATGTGTCAACTGCCAGTTTCAGAAAGGTGTCATTTACCTTTAGTATTTGGCTAAAAAAGGCATTCTGTTTAGTGAAGAGGGATCTAGGAAGAATTTTGAGACTAAGCGGTTTGGCACTGGAATAATAGTGCATTAACTGTAACTCCTGCATCACAGAAGTATGACTTTTGACACCTCCATGTTGACTTTTATTCTAAATAATTAAAAGCTTTTGTGAGGCTAACCAGCAACATAGAATCAATTAATTAGTTTTTCCAAAATGTTTAAAAAATATCTGGAAATTAACAGAACTTTGTTTCATTGATTCACTTACATGCATGTGGAACTGTATCCTGATACTTGAAAAAGCCTGGTTTATACCTTGAAGTATTTCTGCACATCTTCTATTCTATTTGTTGACTTTTTCCTTTTTTTTTAATTATTATTTTATATTTTATTAAATAAAAAAGGGTGCTGTACACATTGTTACCCTCTGCTTTTGTACTATCCTGAAACTGCAAAGATTTCTATTCTTTCTGGTTTTAACCCCTGGCACGGGGGGGATCAGTGAGTACAGGATGTGTGTGGGTCCATTTTGTTCATGTTCAGATGAGCTGCTGTCATTAATTACATCTTCTGTACTTCTCTCTTTCCTAATTTTCTTCCTTGCCGTATCTGAAGCTTTTTTTTTTGCTATCAATACTGCCTGGGTTTAATTGAAACATGATATAATTCTATATTTATTTAATGTGGAAATTAATCTTTTTGCATTGTATTTTATAACTTTATTGTTAGGGCTTGATTAAAGTTGGAAATAAATTGGAAGCATTTAACTCTGAAATTGTTCAATTTTTTACCCTTGTAATGCCAAGTATGTCTGCCCAACATTTTCTTTCTTTCTCATCCGTTTTATTTTTATTTTTTTTTTTTTTTAACATGAAATTAAGTTTAGTTTTTTGCAGCA
>JAOEHX010063158.1:0-16984 GCA_025448015.1 Bolborhynchus lineola | reverse complement strand
GCCCCATCCCTGACAGTGCTCAAGGCCAGGTTGGACACAGGGGCTTGGAGCAACTGCTCTATGGAAGGTGTCCCTGCCTGTGGTCGGGGGTTGGAACTGGATGAGCGTTAAGATCTCTTCCAGTCCCAAAGAGTTTGGTGATTCTTTATGATTTTTCTTTCAACAGCAGTGTTCCCATGGATAAAATTTTTCACAGGGATTCTGACCTGACCTGTTTGCAGAAAGTAAGTTTCTTCTTTCAGCTTTTCTAGTTTTAAATGGTTTTCTTATATACAACTCTGTTTTGATTGCAGCAAGTCTGCAGCTGGAACATGAATTGCACAAACAAGACAGAAATTCTCCCTAAAGCGGAAGACATAAACAGAAAACACGTGCACAATAATTATCCACAGATAATTCTGTCTTTCCTCTCAACATGATTTTGCATAGGAACAGCTTCAGTCTCCGGTTTGGTTGAATGTGGAATGCTCTGGAATTTAATTCTTGTACGATTGGTTTTAAATCACCCATGTGTTCCTCTTTCTGCAGTTTATATTGTGCACTTGAACTCTTCACTAGTGCTAGTCCTGGAACAGGTTGCCCAAAGAGGTGATAGATGCTCCATCCCTTGCAGCACTCAAGCCCAGGCTGGGCAGAGCCTTGGGTGACATGGCCTAGTGTGAGGTGTCCCTGCCCGTGGCAGGGGGTTGGAACTGAGTGATCTTCAGATCCTTTCTGACCCAAACCGTTGTAGGCTTCTGAGATGACCGATGTTAATCCTAAATAAACAACTAGAAATCCCTTTGGAATACTAACCAGCTAGAAGGGTAAAAACTAAACACAGGAAAAATAACCATTTAAAAGAAAATGTTCTGTTCTTTTGACCAGCTTTTGGAGTGCATGAGGAAGACTTTGAGCAAGGTCACAAACTGCTTCATTGCTGAAGAGTTCTTGACTCAGATAGAGAATTTGTTCCTTTCCACATACAAGAGTGAGAAAAAGAGCGATGCCGAAGAAAGTGGGAATCAGAGTTCAAATGAACTGCCGGGGTGAAGGCTGTAACCAAACCAACTGATGGAATATTGATTTTATAGTTTCCTTTTCTTCCCTTTCTCCCCATTATGTTAACACCTTCAGAATTCCCATCTATTTTAGCTGTAACTGTTACGGAATCCAGTGTCATCCCAGTGTTAAGGTACAGAGATACGTTGAAAGCCTCCTAATGCATGTGACTTGGCTAGGGAGGAATGCATCGTACTTGTGCTGTGCCACAGAGTGCCACTGGATGAACTGATTGACAGTGTGATGTTTGGGAAGAAGGACATCCTGTCAGGAACAGTGGGCTTCAGGCTTCAAGGAGAGTTTATCCTCTCTCAAGTCTGTTTGGGAATTTTACCTGCAGGTACACATCTCACTTGGGATAAATTTGTTCTTTAATGCTTTAGAGATTGTAAGTTTGAATGAACTCCCAACAGAGAAACTTAACTGAAGGATTTGTAGCTCCCTGCTTACAAACTTCCCTGGTATCCAGTCTGAAGTGTTGCTCGATTCTAGCTTAATACATCATTGATTGTGTTCCTTTATTTCCAACCCCACACCCCCCCCGACATGCACATTGAAGTTCGTGTAGCTTCTTGGCATGTTCTTTGCCATCTTGCTTCTGTACTGGGGAGAAAAAGCTGACTTCTCAGTAACGGTTGTACTTGTTTCCAGTGGAAATGATAACTTCTGTCTTGTTACAGGCTGCAAACTTTCTGATCTTCCATTCTGCAGGGAGGTGTTCTGCTCTTCTGCCATATCAGTGTGATTTGTCTGCTTCTAATGGCTGCTGTTTCCTGTGGAAACAAGAGCTCTCGATTCACAGCAAATTGAGTGCCACAAGCAGAAAAGAGGTTGTCTTTTTAAAGAGAAAAGGCCAACAATTTTTATGTTCAGAGTCTTCTCTCTAATGTGCAGCTCAGAACAAAAACGCGCTGGTTTGTATCAGTTCTGTGGTTATAATTTCATACAAGGCCCTAGTCAAATAAGTTAGGATACGATAGTTGGGGCTGTTCAGCCTGGAGGAGAGAAGGCTGTGTGGAGACCTCATAGCAGCCTTCCAGTATCTGAAGGGGGCCTACAGGGATGCTGGAAAGGGCCTCTTCTTTAGGGACTTTAGAGATATGACAAGGGGGATGGGTTTGAACTTAAACAGGGGAAGTTCAGGTTGGATATAAGGAAGTTCTTTACTATGAGAGTGGTGAGGCACTGGAATGGGTTGCTCAGGGAAGGTGTGAATGCTCCATCCCTGGCGCTGTTCAAGGCCAGTTTGGACAGAGCCTTGGGTGGCATGGTTTAGTGGGAGGTGTCCCTGCCCATGGCAGGGGTTGGAACTGGATGATCTTAAAGTCCTTTCCAACCCAGACTGTTCTGTGATTCTATGATTGATCTTGAGTGAGAAGTTTTTTGATTGCAACTTGGAAATGAGTTCCCTGAGCTGTATCACTGTGAATCTTTATAAAATGTGTGCTTTAAACTTAGCTTTTAAATCATACGACAACTTATGTACAGTTATTGCTCTTTATGCTGATTTATCTTGGGCAAAATTTATCAGAGAGGTCTAAAATATATTTGAAAAGCAAGACCTTGAGTTTCTATCTAGAGGGGTGACGATGGACTCAGTTCCTATCTTAAAAGTATATAGGTGTATATATCTAGTTCTACATAACAGAAATGGGATTTTAAGATTTTATATGTTTGTTTTTAGCTTCAGCTTTTCAGTCTGAAAAATAGTTCTGAAAAGCTTTACAATTGTAGAGTTGCATCCCAAGGAGGGAGGGTCCTGTACAGGGAGTTCAGGTCACACCTCACAAAGCATAAGTGTCTCTCTGTTACTAAGTGGAAGGTGCAGAGCCTGCTCATCTGAAAACTTGAGCTGGGTGGTTCTCCCAAGGGCTGTGGACTTGAAAGTACTTGTGAATGTTCTGTGCTCTCATCTATGCTCAGATCTGCTGCTGGGCAGCTCAAGATCCCACCACTGTACAGCACTTACAAGCTTGGTGTATCCATCTCCATAAGGCGTGTTGACTCAGACTGCATCTGTCCTGACATGCCATCTTTAGGACTTCCAAATGAAAACCATCGCATGGCTTTCTGTGTTTCCAGTTGAAGCTGCACTCTTAGCAAGCAAGCATTTCTGCCCTTCTTCATTGTGGAGTAGTCTGCAGCGTCAGGTATTCTTTTGCAGCTTTGTGTAGGTTTACTCTCTAGGAAAAATACCCACTGTAAATGTACTACAAGCTGTAATTAGTTCTGGTTTATAGGAAGGGAATTGTGAACCTCCTGTGTAACAGCTATATGAAGTAGATCATGTTCATTCTCCACTTACGGTCTGGTTCAAGCCAGTGCTGTGTGTATGTTACTACTTGAGGAGTGATAACAATGTGCTGGCTGCTTCTCTGTTAAATGATTAAAATGAGTTCAAGTAATATGGTTGTGTTAATTTGGTTTAACAGTGATGTTGCATAACAAAAGTTTGAAGTGGTTCGTCTCTTGAGAAGAGGATGTGGTGCAGTGTTGAGCTGTTGATACGCACACAAACACATACAGGCTCTGGACCATTTTAAGGGTTGGTTAGAAGGGTGATATGGGAAGAAATATACCTGTAGTACCTTCATACTCCATCACAGCCACACACTTGCATGTGAGCTGCAACTACCACACTTGTGATGCTGAGTAGTGAGAAAATAACCAACCTACTTTTCACAATTCATGTTGGCTGTGATTAATAACATGAGTCTGGAAGTTGCATTCTTCTATTTTACTAATATCACCACTGCTGGTATCAAACACACAGATAAGGCATTAAATTGATTTTTGCGGTTAACATTTAAAACTTAATTTGTTTATTGCAAAGCTCACTTTTGTTTCTTTGTTTCTCACCCAGCTCTTTCTTGCATGCACTAGCTTACTTGGGTTAGTGCACCTCCTGAGAACTAAGATGCTTGTTCTTTATGTTGGACCACCCTTGGGTCTTGCCACATTGTTGCTCAGGAGATGGTTGATGGTTGAGTAGGAAGTAGAGTGATACAGTTTAACCTGGAAGAGATAACAGTGTTAAAAATTAAGAAAGAATTTCCAACAAACCATCCACATCCTTCAGGTATCAATTCCTGCACCAGTCCGTCATGGGCTGTTTGAAGGTTTGTATCCCACTTGCCCCTGTGCAAGGCACTGCTGCTTTGTATTCCAGAGGATGGGAACAACCAGAATTTAAGTAACTTTTAAAGAGCATTTCTATGCTCACTTGAGGAAAAACAAACCAAGCAATCCCCAAACAAGCAAAGCCAAACACCAAAGCTAAGAGTATTGCAATTGCTGTTACATACTTTTTTTCCATTTTAGTTGCTTTGCTATTCCTGAGGGATGGTGTGCAAGACCGTACATGGTTATGTTCCACCTGTGTAATGTCTTCTTGTCTTTTGTGTGTCAGAGCTGGTATTTCTTCATTCAAAGTCAGCAACTCTAACCAAGTGATTCAACAAGTTTCATACCACTAGAGGGAGCGTTGCTACAACTGATAAAAAAAAGGGTTTTCAACAAAGAGCCACCCTGTTTTTACTAGCTCATGTAAACTTCTGGCTCGTGGTCACATTTTATGGGCAGTAGCACTCTACCTTGATACAGCCTTATTTCTTTCCTCTGTTATAAACCCCCTATTTAGTTTCCTGCAGGAACTTACCCAGTGGTACTTTGTGGCTGGGATGCCAGGGTCAGTATTCTCTACATTCAGAATCCTGGCTGTAGGATCATGAAATGGGTTTGGTTTTGTGGGTAACTACAGTGAATACTGAAGATGCTCATCAGATTATTTTCATGCAATCCTGGAATGGTTTGGGTTGGAAGGTACATTAAAGCTCATCCAGTTCTAAACCCCTGCCACAGGCAGGAGCACCTTTAACCAGAGCAGGTTGCTCCAATCCCTGTCCAACCTGGCCTTGAATACTGCCGGGGATGGGACATCACCAACCATTTAATCCAAGCATGGTTTAGCTTTAGCTCTGTTAGCAGCAGGAGCAAGATTAGCTCCTTCCTGCTGCGCTAGCAGAGTTTGTTCTGCTGGGCATTATGGAATGTGTTGTATAAGGCGAAGAGATGCCACAGAGGCGGAAGCAAGCAGCATGGAGGTGAGCAGTCCACCTCAAACGCCAGAGCAGTGGTTTCCAGAGTCTGCAAATGGAAAGGGAATGCACTGTGAGGCCTGCTGAGGTGAGATCAGGATGCGTGCAGGGAGACTTCATCTGGCTCACAGGGCCGGCACATGGGAAGTAGCTGGTTGTTAACATTCCAGCCAACATGGTAGTAGTGTTTGATACCAGACAAAGTATTTAATGGCCTAGATGAAAGCATTTGGGTTGTTTAATTGGAAATGTCTTGCTGGTTTACATGGACTTAGTGCCCTATTTTGATGAGATTTAGAATTGTGCTGAGAAATTGTTTCCATGGAAGCAGAGATCACTAAAGAAATAAGGCACTCCACAGCTCCTGCAGGATTATTCCTTTTACAGCCTGCTGTTCAAAATAATTAACTCTTGTAGTACCATTGCAACGTAGCATGGATTAAAAGGAATAATACTTACTTTTTTAGTGTCATAGAAGCACTACATATATTGTTTAATGTATGTATATAGGTATTTGGAAAGACTTTATCTTCATAATACATATGTTCTTAATCACAGAGGGGAAAATCCACCAATACAATGAAGTGCATTTTGGCAATTTATGCAGCACCATCAGGGAAACTCAGAACTGTTCCTCTTTGCCCTGTTCTTGCTACTGTTCTACAATTTTGGCTTGATGATGGGTGTGTTGTAAAACTGTCATTGTGCTGCTGCTCACCTTTGAGGGAAGAGCCAATGAATGTGGTTTATAACTAAGGTAATGGCAATGAGAATCTTCCAGCACTGAGGACAGACTGTCTCGTTGTGTAACTGATGGGTTTCCTTCCTTCCATACGTGGCTTTTGACAGCCCCTTTTTCTCTACTTCACTGGAAGTGTCTGTAAGAAGGGAAACAGATGACAATATGAGGTTGAGACCAAGTGTGATTATCTGGAAACATCACACAAGCAAAGTGCTATTCACTAAAACGCCCTGGTTGTGGCCAGCCTCGTGGTGCTTTCTAAGCACAGGGTTGGTACAGCTCTTGGCTCTATATGGAAACTGCCAGTTTACAACAGTTGAGGCTCTGCACTCCAGAGAGGGGAAACCCAAACACACACGCACCCCTAAAGTTTATAACATCAAATGAAAGAAAGATAAGATGCGAGTATGGATTTTGACTATGAAGGAGGGATGTGAAATTGAAAAAAGGGCAGATTATTATAGGCAAAGAATGAGGGAAATGGGAAGAGTTACTAAACTTACCAAAAAATCAAGATTACAATGTAAAATAGCAGCCATTTAATAGTAATAGAAGCTGTCCCTGCCTGTGGCAGGGGGCTGGAACTGGATGAGCTTTAAGGTCCCTTCCAACGCAAGCCATTCTATGATTGTGCCTTTTTCTATTGGGTATTTACATCTGGAGCTCTCATATTAAACCTATGCTGGGTTATAAATACTCATTGATAGCCAGGGTAACTTCCCCCTCCTCACTCAGATGGAAGCGGTCAGTGCTGCTACTACAGGTAGCCCAGTTTGCACTGATTTGAAGCAGTTCAGGCCTTCAGGAGCCAGCAGCACACATAGAAGGAACTCACTGCAGGGCACTGGGTGAGTTGCAGGTATAGGAGAATGGCACATCTACTGTTCTGTGGTTGTTACTGGTCCCAAATTCAGGATTTATAAAGTGGCTGACAGTGTTTGACAAATCAGATGGATGGGAGTTGCTTAATATAAACTGGAAAATATCTTTCAGCTGCTGTCAAAACACATGGAAATGGTAACTCCCACTTTGTAGATCATTAGGACATTTGGGAGCTATTGGAGTGTACTTGAAAGGCGTTACTCAAAGTTCAGATTGAAAAATTTCTTTAGAAATGACTAACAATGTTGTAAGGGTAATGCAAGCATGAAAACCCATCATTCCTAGTGCTGCCCTGGGATGAGTATTGCCAAAGGAACACAGAGAGAGAAGCTTTCCATGCTGGAAGATGAGAATTATGCTCTGTAAGTCGGAGAGCAGCCATCAACCTGGCAAATAGTCATTCCTCCTGAATTGGCAGCTTCTCCTGGCAGCACACATAAAGCTCTGAAAGACTTTATTTTATAAATATATGGAATTAGAAAGGAGGAGGTCCATAACTGTCAGTAATCCACACAGTAGAATTATACAGAAACTGTGATGGAAGATGCAGAGAAAACAATGATGGGAGTAGAGTAGGATTTCTTCCACAGACATAGGAGAAATTCCTCAAATGTGCATTTACATAGTCTGTAAGTCTGAAGAAGGAAAAGGGCAAGCTGCTTGTGCTTAAATCCATATGGGAAGGCCAAGGTGAGAGCTACTTTTACAATTGGCTTTTCTCCCCTGTTGTTTCCTCACCAAGAAGGGAGGATGAGAAACATCTGGAGGCAGGTATTGCATTGCTGCTGCTCCCTGAACCTTGTTAACTTCTCTGGGTACCAGAAGAACCTGCTTGGTGGGTCTGGTTTGAATCTTGGTAAAGGGAGCAGCACACCTGTGTGTAGAGATGAGCAGACTCAACAAACAGATTAAAGCTTCAGGTATTGACTGCTGTCATTCAGACTGCATCCAAACTTTGCTGCTGTGCTACGGAGCCTGTTTGGGGTTTTGTTGGCTTTGTTTCTGGTGCACCTCCACCAGTGCAGAACAACTGCACCTGTGAGACCAACAAGTGGATGTGTACCCAGCATGGACCTGAGAACTGCACCTGAAGGCTGGTAGGTTCAAATCACAAAGTAGACTGTTCAAGACTGACTTCAAGATGCTTGCTGATGAAAGCAGAAATGATCCTCTGCAAAGAGAGGCGCTTCTGGGGCCATCCACGTGGGCTGTTAAGTAATGATGGCATAATGATGTCTGGAAGGACGCTGGCATCTTCAAAGCAGGCAGTGCAGTCATACCAATGCTTGCAGGTATGTGAACAATGCTTGAGTGAGAACTGAAAAACGTGATGAAAACCTCAGTTGTGGTGAACTGATAAGAACAAACTGGATCTACATTGAGCTGAAGCACAAAAAAAAGGTCCAGTGCCTTTGTTGGTCCTGATGTGGTGATTGCCTTGAAACATGTTTGAGAGCCAATACAATCTGCACCCCAAGTACATCACAGCCGGTAAGTACGTGTCCCCACTTATCCAAATTCATCTGAACCAGCATGAGAAATCTAGGTGTATTGCGGATATATCTGATGTAATCTATTATTTTGAAAGAGATACAAAAGATGACTCCATAACTCATTGTAACTGTACAATGTTGTCAGTGGAGATGCTCTGACCACTGAAAAACTACAGATTTACTTACTACATTGATGAGAAGCCCCCAGAGTTTTGCATGCAGCAGCTGGGTACTGGCTTTGGTGCTGCAGTGACAGCAGTATGGGCATTACTGTGCTGGCTCTTCTGAGGTGGCTGAATACAAGAAAATATGAGAAAGGTGGTTAAACAGATGGCTGAAATAGGAGCACTGAGCTTACAGCTCTGAAAAGAAAATGCAACAACAGAATTAAAACGGCACAAAATAGAAATAGCAAACAGACTGCCAGTGGATGGATTTGAAGAGGTCTTTTTCTTTCTACAGGTATTTGTATAGTGATTGCCCTAAATTATTCTACTTTAGCAAGAATGGCTTTGTTTAGTGTTGGGTATAAACTAAGTTGAGAGGCAGTTACCTAAATATTTTACCTGAGTCCCAGCTGAGAGCCTCAGAAAACTATTGCAGCTGTCTATGTGACATAGAATGCTTTCCCTGCCACTGCAGGCCTGGTTCAGCTTCCCTCAACACTCTGACAGTGGTTCTTGGTGTATCTGCTTACTGAAATTCAAACACTTGCTGTGGCATAATTGGGTTGTACAGTTGCCTTTCTGTGGTAAAGGCTGGTTTTAAAGTATGGGTTGTATTTCTTCTAAAGTCGCTGTTGCTGAAGCTTTTTTTAATCAACAAATAATGTCATAAATATTACTAAATAACTAAATCAGGTGGTGATGAGAGACCAGAGGCTTTTGAACAGAGTCATTTGTTAGGAAACATTCCTGCAGACTCTTCCAGGTGCAGAGATCCCAAGTTTCCAAGTCTGTATTCAGGCAGCACAGTGAGATATTCCCACTTGTGCTCTTTAATAGGGGTCTGACACTCCTAGTCAGCAAAGATCCCTTGATCCCAGTGCAAGTGTAAGTTAACCTTGGTGTTCCACCCAAACTCCAGCTCTGGTAATAGCTTTCTGTCTCCCTAAATTCCCTTGCAGTTTTAATGGGAGGAGATAAGTTTTCAGTGTTGTACAGCTTCACAGAAATACTCCACAATGCTTCAGGGCAAGCTGAAAAAGAGCTTTATTCTACTAGAGCTGCAGGGGGAATTTAAAGAGCAGAGAGTGTAATTACTGAAGTTGGAATTTAGCCAAGACAATAGAACTGTTCTTCTTTGCTACCTCCTCATCTGCTGCATTCCACGTTTGGGAGGTCATGTCCACCATGAAGGACATTTGAAAGAAAGTAGTTGTGAAATGTTGAAATAGTGGCAGTTACGTCCTCCATACTGCATATAGATGTTAGAAGTCCCATCAGTCTAATCTGGTAAGGTTGAGTTGAGACTGCTACACCCAGGCACTGCAGCAGGAGCAGCTCTTTCATTCTGCTCATTAGTTTCTACATTACTAGTTTGTAATTCTACTAACAGTGAGTAATGTGCTACTTCCAGGGCAAGCTGTTAAATATGCACCTCTGATTCTACTGAACAAACAGGATAGCAGGAAAAGTGAAGGTGCTTTGATTCTCTGTCTGCCTTGGTTCAGATAGAAGAGGAAGAGACTTTTGTGGGGGTGTTTAATACTTTTGGCTCAATATACACCATCTTCCTTTAAGCTCATCCTTGTTAGCTTACCTGCTGGAAAAGCCTGGGCTTTGAATACATAAAACGCAGCAGATGCAAATCCAAAATAAGTTGTTTGTGCAACTGTGTCAGTGTTCCCAAAGTTTTAGAGCAGGCTCTATAATTTATTGTGTGCCTCATGGCACCACATCCAAGCTGGTTGGTTTTCAGTCAAGTATATACATTAGTACTGACAGAAGATAAAGTGAGAATTTAGTATCTAGGCTGGATTTTCCCAAATCATACAAAAAAGCAGAACTTAGGCTAACTCCACACAAATCTCCAATTAGGCTTTTACAATCTGATTAAAACTCCAGAGCTGAGTAGCCCTTAGTGATGAAGAAATGTAGGAGGAGAGTAAAAATTCTACAAGTACTTAACTTATGAGAGGTTGGTGTTGTCCCTCCATCAGAGATCACGAGATGTGCAGTCTTCTCTGGGGATCTCCTGTGGCTTTCAACTCTTCTAAAATCACTGCATTCTTCTCATTTCTGTCATAAGAAAAAAAGTGAAGGTGAGTGATGAGATTTCATATTAAAATGGAATATAAACCTAATTCTGATTAGGAGAGGCGAAAGTGTCTAGTTGTTGAAAAATCTGAGTAGGTAACAGTTTCAGCAGCTTTCTTTGGCTCCTGGCTTTTCTTTGTAGAGGCTGAGATTGAGAAAAGAGGCTGTTGTGGTGCCATTCATATTTTTATTAATCATTAAAGGATTATTAAATAGAAACCACATGTTGTGGTCAGTTATTTCCTTGCTAATCACCAAGCACCAGTAGAGCATATGCTGCTAGGGGAGGGGAAATGCAGGAGGGTTATTTAATAGGAGTGATAAGGTGTGTGTCTGCAATTAATCACCTGAATGGGAAGATTAATTGTAGTGCAGAGCTCAAAGAACCTCTCTTTGGACTAGATCATTTACTTGAATAAAGCTACTGTAGGCTCTGGACTTGAACAAACTAAACATACCCATTGCCCCTGCTAAGTGCTCATTTCTCTCCTGCTGCTCCAGTCATATGGTCTCTCAGGCTGTATATTAATCTCTTTTTTGCACATGGTAGGTCAGGTATTTCACTGGAACACTTCATGATGTTCAGCTTCTTTGACTTTCTGTCCACTGCCGATGTTTCTGTTGAAAAGGAGAAAATTAAACAGTCAGCTTTATATTTAGCAAATTTTAAATGCTTTTTATTATTCATTCTAAAGTAGAAATTTCCAACTGGAAATCCTAGTTAGCATTTTCTTGTTTTAATGGTGTGTTTGCTGTATTCAAGTTCTATATTCTTTGCACTGGGTTCTGTGGGTACAGCCAGCATGGTGATAGTGATGGTGGATTTATGTTCTCAGTGGCACTGGCTGCCAGCTTTCAAGCAATGCCTGGAACAATGTGATTAACATCAATCTGGTATTGGCTTCTGTGGCTCAGGCATAAATGTATTCAGGGGATTGTTTTGCTTTGGAATGCTGCTTGAATACTCTGTAGGTATAAATACATCCATATTTATTCACCTATGTAGATACAGAAATAAATGCGTAGCTGATAGGAAAGAGTGCTCTGTGCCATTGCCCACCTGGATTGCTTGCTTTAATGAAGATTGAGCTGTCTGTTGCCTAAATTATGCTCTGCAATTCCAACGGGGGAAGGGCTGTTTTAAAAAGCTCAAAATATCCACTGGCAAAGAAAAAAGTCCTGTCTCTATGCTACAACTCCGAAGAGGATAGTGCTGCCCTTTCATTCAGGGCTACTGCCTTTGTGCAACTCCACAAAGTGAGTTTTGGCCTTTGCTTTTAATTTCTAGTTAAAACTTTAGTAACCACTGAGGACAGTGCCAGGAGCAATGCCAGCACTACAGCAAGGAAATGAAAGATAACAATTCAGAGAAGGATTAAAACCCTCTTAAACTCTGTTCCTTTTGTTCCCCCTGGTAAAATCCATGCCTGCATATATATGCAAGTATGCATTCTCGAATGCATTGACACAAAATCCCTGGTAATGACTGGTTTGTGTACACACCTATACTTAAAGACACATGCATCACTGTTTGTTAGAGCAGGCAAGCCCTAGGGAAAGCTTAGTGGCAGCAGATCCCACACTGCACTCAGCCAGCCTGCAGCCTTCTCTAGCTCTTATCAGTAGTAAATAGCCCAAACCTGCTGCCTCTTTGGAACAACAGAGAATCCTCTTCTTGTCCCATCTTCCCCTGATTAAGAATGATCACTTTATGGGTGTTTGGACTGGGATTACAGCCAGATTAGGGTAGTGATGTGAAACAAAATGCTTACTACATAAATGCACCCAACCTCTCTCCTGTTTAGACAGTAAAACACCAGTATATCTACGAACTTAAGCACCTAATGGCAAGAGATAAGATCCCCTCAGTAGTCTTTAAAATGTTTAAACCTTTGGGAATCACCTTAGAAAAAATCAAACCAATTTCTGTTGCTTGAATATCGAACCCGCTTCCTCACAGAATAGTTAAAGAAGAAATAAATTGTCCCTTCCTCCACTTCTTAATTGGAGCAGTTAATGCCATTAAACAGACAGGTATAATTATCTTTTCCAAAGCATTTCTACTGCTTTGCCTCAGGCTTTTAAGTACTGCAATTACCTCTCCTTTTTTTTCAATGCTAAAATTGATCTTAAATCATTACAGTTGCTATCAGAGCAGGAAAAATCAACTTCCAGAACTTTGACACTTCTTATTCAGCACTTCTAACAAAATTCCTTGTACCAGGATTTAACTAGTTAAAATTTCATACACGCCAGGCAGCCTGACAAGACTCACATCTCATTTCCAGGAGGATTCTTGCTCCCTGAGGGATAACACTCTTACAGTGCTACTCCAGCACAAATCAAGCGCCACAGAAACAATTAGGGAGAGGTGGTATTCTCTAAATGAAAGACTGAATGAGAATGCATTTCTGATTTTCCACTGGGATTTGTACAGGTGGGCTCCACAGGACATACGGTGGCACATACACTCAACCTTTCTCAACTTTTCCAGCTATTTTTCATTTTAAATAAGTGTCCTTGTAAGGCTTGAAATGAGAAATCTCAGCATTTCTGCTCATCTGGCTGCACCCAGAAAAGCTAAGTGGAACAAGTAGAAAGTAACTGGATGTGGCTGTGTTACAGCCACTGTGCAGTGCAGACACGCTCATTTTTTTTTTGCATAGGTATGTTGAGTTTTCCTTTTTTCTTCCTATCTTCATGTGCTCTTTTCTGGTCTTGGAAATGGCTTTATAACTGTCTCAGTTCTGCTAAAGGCTTAAGTAAAATGTCTTGGGTATACAGAAAGTTAACGAATGCTCCCTTTTTTTAGTCTCTCCAAATAAATTTTACATTTTAGACATCTAATAGAAGAATTCTGTGCTATTTACTATCTTTACTGATGTTTTTATGCAGTCAGCTGCTTTAAAAACAGTTCATAGAATCACAGAATGGTTTGGGTTGGAAGAGATCTTAAAGCTTACGCAGTTCCAACCCCCTGCCATGGGCAGAGACACCTTCCACTAGATTAAGTTGCTCCAAGCCCCATCCAACATGGCCTTGAACACTTGCAAACACAGTTTACAAATTATGTGCAAGAATTAGGAGAACAAAAGTTACAGCAATAGATTCTCAGAATCTCTGTCACTTTTGCAACTACGGAGCATCCAAGTCGCCCTCTAAAGTACAATGGCTGACAGATCTGGCAAGCTGAAAACAATATGTAATGCTAGAGCTCATTTTCATTAATCCTTAAAGCCTCAAAATCAGAAGTTCCCAAAATGTAGTCTGAATGTTTGTATATGTGCTTGCTTAATCTTGTCTGTATATATCTTGCTCCAAAGAAGAAAACAGGTGACAGACTTAGATCTGGTTGATCGGCATCCTGGGCCAGCAAGGTACTCAACACTAGTGCGAGTCAACATAAGACTGGCAGCAGTAAGCAATTCTTGGGAATGCCAGTGGTGAATAAATGGCACTAACAAGCTGAATATCTGGGATATCAATTCCTTCGTTGGAAGAGATCCAACAGACTTTTGTGGGTTTTACTGAGAGTCTTTATTGTAACATAGCAAGGAAAGAAAAGTCCTCTCCTGACTTACAAGCTCACACATGTTTTGGAAAGAAAAGCCTGTATTGAATTTTAAAACAACTTTTAGAGGAACAGTTTTGAAGTGAACTTCTGTTTGGTTAAGTAACTTCATCTTCTGGATTTTAAATCTACTTTTACATCAACAACAGATAAAAAGCAGAAATAGTTATTACCTATTAAATTCTCCAGTAGCATCTACTGACTGCTATGTCGGTGAGGCAAGGGAGGGCAAGGGACAGCTAGAACCCAATACAATACACTCAGTGTATCAAGGCAGGATATTCTAGTGAAAAACATTTGGAAAAATCTTGATGATTATGAAAAGCACCAAATGGACTTTTAAGTGAATGTGAACTCCTGAGATTTCAACTGGCCAAACAGGCCAAGTGGCATTAAATCGCAGGCATTGTTCCTGCTGAGATTTTAGCCCAACACTAATTAGCAGAAGTGAATTACACTGAAACCTGAATGACAAAACCATTAATTAATATTTAGTTTTAGCTTAGATTTATAGAAAAGCAAATATTTTATTATTTTAGAGTAAGTTTTTTTCATTTGAAGCTAAAGACTGTATATTTTTAACTGATTTTTGAACTGTGATGATTAAAACATATAGCAGAGAGGTTTTATTACCGAACTGTTTCCACCTGAATATACAGATATTTTTAATATATACAGTTACACTGACCTTCATTTCTTCTATTGGATTTGACATTTGCTTATGTGAATAATTTCCCACATATGCAAAATCTCGTTCAGTACGACTACTTACATAGGAAGATATGCAAATACACATGGACACATCTACACAGGAGAATTCTGCCTGTTAAGTAGAATTAACACCAGCTGTTAAATGGTTAATTACAGTAAGGACTACTGCATAGTGTATTTGTACAGTGTATGTGGAGAGCAAAAGCTTTGATAAGCTCATACCTAGCCAGTCAGGGGGTTTTGATGTTAAGTGGTTTCCTCCACAGCAACTTGAAGCAAGGATTTGGGGACAGGTGATGATAAATGACTCTATGAGCTCCATCCTACCACGCAGAGAGTTCAGAGGCATTTCATATGCATTTCATCTTTGGGGAGGAAAAAAAAAGACAGCTGTGAAAATACTTCATGATCTGAACTCACTCTACAGATCAGTTTTTCAGCAATGAGATTCAGTGCCATGCTGAGGTTGATCAGAAAACCTATACATCACTTAGGACCTCTAAGTAGGTCTTATGCAGTCTTAAGGCATGAAGGCTGCCTTTTGGTGTTCTTCAGAAACGTGAATTAGTCTTTTAAGAGTTGAGGCCCATAAGCAAAACCTCAGCTCCGAAACAAGTCTTAACCGATCTCTCTAAAGCATAGAATTTTATCCCTTATTTCCTCAGAAATGAATGGTTATATGCATATAGATTCATTAAAATTCAAGAGGAGCCATGGTATAAATGACTAGCTAGAACGGGTTTTTTTCACTGCATGTCTACTTAGAGAAAAACACCACTTTATAACCACCTAATTGGTCAACTGTTTACCTGATCTTCATATAGATATTTAGTGTTGGTATCTGAGAGAGAGATCCTGTAATTACCTGTGCTGTATCTGCTGCTTGTTTGCTTTGAAGTTTTAATTGTAAGTGCTGATTGTTGGGGAGACTTCCGAAGTGCAGAATATAGAACACAATTCTTAGCCCTGTCCTTGCACACTCAAAACATCCATTGAGGTAACAGGAATTTAGGTGAGTCTGGAATGCAGAAATAGCTCCTATACCCTTTAGGCAGACAGTTAAATAATGCAATTGGAGAGATAAATAACAACAAAAACAAATATGCAAAGAAAAAACATTTTCAGCAGACTTGAAATAAAGTGCAGACTCTGTAAGGGGGAAGAATGACATTTGCTGCATGGAAAAAAATGGTAGAAAGCCTTCATGCTTGGCTTGGGAATGGAGAACTCCACATAAAGAACAAGAAAATCAAGCAGATACAAAGTCTAAGAAATAAGGATATGAAGCATCAGGAGACATTCATGAGAGCTCCCATCTTAGTTCTTCATTTCTTGACAGCTGGGACATATACAAGCCTTAGGTTAGACAAAGTGCTTTGCTGCTGCTACAGCTCAGCTGTTTTTGTGACTGGAGCAGACAGTCACACAAATTAATGCCGTGCTAATTGACTGGCAGATTTTACTCTTCATGCCTCTGAGGATAATGGAGGCTGGGCAGGTCTTAAAAGCATTCTGTCTCAAGAAAACAGACTTTCTACTTATCATTACATTAAGTTCCTTCTTGGCCTGTAGTCCCAAGATCTGGTCACTATGTATATGTAGGGTCTCAGTAATAAAAAGGGGTGGACTTAGAAGTATATCAGCAAACACTACATAATATTTAACTGTGTCCACACACTGCTGAAGGCAAAGATCTGTTTCTTTACCTTTTACAATGAGAGGCGCTCTGTTTACATGCAAAGCCGCAGGGCTTGTATGAAGCCTAAGCTGCCCTGTCATTACCAACCTTTCATTCAGCAAATAACCTGGTTTTTACCTCCCACCATTTCAGGTGTACTTCTGTCATCTAAGTGAGCAGGCTGCAATTACATATTAGATTAGCAGCAGGTTTGGGAAGAGCCAACATCCCCTCCTCATCTGTCACTGTAGAGCTGACTGTTCCCTCCCACAGGGGTGTCACCAACCCTCTCTGGAAGCAGGAAGCACTTCTTCTCTCCAAAACCAGCAGCAAGCAGGTGTCTACAAGGATGCAGGAGAGGGACTCTTCATCAGAGGCTGCAGTGAAAGGACATGGGGCAGTAGGTTAAAACAGGGAAGGCCTATGTTGGATATGAAGTTCTTCCCTGTGAGGGTGCTGAGGCACTGGCACAGGGTGCCCAGAGGAGCTGTGGCTGCCCCATCCCTGGCAG
>JAOEHX010063156.1:6402-17500 GCA_025448015.1 Bolborhynchus lineola | reverse complement strand
TAACAAATTTCTAGCGCCAGTAATGTAACTGCTTGTTGCCAAGGGAGTAAGCAAATTACAAACTCTTAAACATTTAACTATGTGATTTGTGTTGTTAACAATCATGTCATGGAAACAAATAAATGGATAGGACAATTTGAAGTGTTGTTCTACTGCATTTCCTCAGCTGAAGGTTTGCTTTAGGATTTTGCTGTTCCTGTAGATGAAGATTATCCCAAGTTAAAGGAAAAGTTATGTATTTCTCACAAGAAAATCTCCAAAACAAACAAACAAAAAGTTTTCTCAGAGCTATGCCTCTCCTCCGATTAGTTTCCTGGGTAGAATCAGGTCTTGCACCCAGACTAACTTTGGACTGCTTTCCACCTCAGGCCAACATCTTTTAAGGGAGAAATTCCATGTTTGGATGGGAAAGAAGGAAATACTTTTGTCAGCTTTTTTTTTATTTATTAATACCAGCTCTTTGAAGTTCTCAGTGTGTTGGAATGCAAGTTTGTGTCTGTCTTTTTTTCAGCTGGGATATGGTTAATTTTCTCCCCAGTAGCTGGTGCGGTGCTGTGTTTTGGCTTTAGAATAATGCTGATAATGCACCAATGTTTTAGATGTTGCTCAGTAACCCTTACCTTAGTCAAGGATTTTCCAGTCTCTCATGCTCTGCCAGTGAGGAGGGAGCAGAGAGAGAACACCTGACCCAAATTAGCCAAAGGGGTATTCCATACCACAGCACGTCATGCCCAGTATATGAACTGGAGGGAGTTGGTCAGAGAGGCAGATTGCTGCTCGGAGATGAGCTGGGCATGGTCAGTGGTTAGTGAGCAATTGTACTGTGCATCACTTGTTTCGTGAGATTTATTCCTCTCTCTTCCCAACTCCCACCCTCTCTTTCACTCCTGTTATAGTTTATTTCAAATATTAAACTGTTCTTATCTCAACCCATGGGTTTTACTTTTTTCCAGTTCTCTTCCCATCCCACTGCTGGCAACAAATGAGCTGCTGCATGGTATTTAGTTGCTTGCTGGGGTTAAGCCTTGACAGAATCCTATCCTGGTGTGTAAGTTGGCAGGTGGTATGTGAAATGGACAAACTTACAAGTTATATGCATATATTTCACTAATTACTTCCATATTTTATCCCAGGAAATGACCTACTGTGATGGACTATTTCTCTTGTATACATCTGTTTTCCTTTTACATTAGGTACTAGCAATTCTATGCACCTGGTCTAAACATACCTAATCTTAGCCCATATTTATAGGGCAACAAACAAGAGAGTCTTTCCAAAGTGGAATACCATCCACCCCCACCAAGCATATGAGGAAGTACTGCAAAGAAGTATATCAAATAATATTCAGTACTGAGAAAACAACCTGCTCATAAGCTGGTGTCAGAAGGGCTAGAATTAGAAACTTCAGACCATGAAAAGACTAGGACTTTCCACTCCTGCTAAAATCAGACTTCTGCTTCTGTCATACTTGCCCACATCCCAGAAATGGACATTATCTGTCATTTACCTGTGCCAAAAAAAAACATATTTCCATATTTTCATTCCATATAATTCAGAATGCAGGACATTAATAGTGAGGGATTTTATGTTCATTAAGGAAATAAGACTCAATTTTTAATGAAAGATTCCATTCCTTTGTTTTATCCATAGAGGTGAATTTCATAAGTAATTTAGCAATTGAAGAAAAGGTTATACTTATTAAACTTAAAACATGCATTAACTGTGCACCAGCATTTAAATCTCACTAAATTTGAACCATATATTTCAATGCCAAAATATCTATAGGTAACAGCATACAGGTACTGGCAGAACTTTTTCATTTCCACTACTATTAGAATCAAAATGTATAGGAGATGGGTTTTTCCTTTCTTTTAAAGCCATTTGTTTCAAAATAAAATCTAGTGTATTCGTTTAATGAAACATGTTTTATCTGTATAGTCAAAGTTGCTCGCTTCTTAATGGAAAGGAAATATTTTCACTTTAACCTTGTCCCATCAGATATCTTAGACCTGTAGGAAAAGCCTGTTGGAACCTGTTGCTAAAAATTTGGCTGGTTGAGGAAAGGATAACCAGCCATTCATAAGTCAAGAGTTAAAGAAAAGCCGAAGTCCTGAAAACCTCGTGGTGTAAAGTTCTTGTGCTGGTGACTGGAAAGACCTGTCTGTATTTTTCCATTGTTTGTGTTAACAGAGATTAAAAATTAATGAGAAAATTCTTTCAAGTGGGAGGATCAACAAAATGGTAATCTGATATAGAACTACTCATTTCAAATTTGCCGAGGGAAACTGAAATTGGGGCATTACTGGCTGCCAGTCATCGCCACATGCAGGTTGTTGAAGGTGAGATGTACTGGCTTTGGTGATCTTTGACCATTCCATGGCACACAAACCACTGTCATAACTCTGCGGCTCTGTAGAGAGGCCTGTGTGTGGAGACAACATGAGAAATGGCTAAGGCACACAACAGGAGTGACTTTTGCTTACCTAAACAGGCTTTGAGGTTTTCACCAGGGATTTCATGTGGCATCTAGAGTCACACAAAACCCAGCATCACAATGAATATATGTCCCTCGGGAACTGACACCTTGTTTGAGCGTTAGACTGCTGTATGTTCTCATCCTGTTTCTTTTCTTTGTGAACTAGGAATTGGAGGAGCAATTCCTTCTGCACCTTATACCATCAATACAATAAAATACCAGCCTTAGTCCTCATTGTCACAGCTAACACTGGCATTAGTTACCACTTTTGCTGGAGCACCTTGTGCAGAGAAGCCAAAGGCAGAATGAGCTGTGGGAGACTGAACTGCCTTGATTCACCCTCTGCAATTTATCCTCCAGGGAAGGAGGATATACACTTTAAAAAGGTTCATTGCAGAGCAAGCATTTTGCTTGCTCTAGATTAAACAGCAAAAAAGAGAAAGCAGTGAGATGGGACAAAATAAGCAGTATTCTGGGGAAACATCCAGGCAGATTAAGATGCTTTGTTGGGCTTTAGAAACGGTAGTGCTTTATATTCACCTAGTTTGCAACAATGAGGAGAATTTTAGATGCAAGATGGGAAGCTTATAAGCAGTGCCTTTCTGAGCTAAGTCACAAGAGATTGCACAAACTTTCCCGCAAGCGCAATAAGTATAACTTCTGACTCTACTTGTGTAAGACGAGGAGGCTGAGTGCCTCTTTAAAACTCCAGTGTGTCTGCTTAGTCAGTACTGGCTCCCCTCCTACACCCCCTTCTTCCACTGCTGGGTTGAAGTCACACCCATTTTTTTTTACAATATGGGTGTGACTTTTGATGGAGCTCCCCCTCCCAGTTATGTCATTACTTCAGTTCCTTTGAATCAGAATAAAAAGTGCAGCAAACTTCAGACTCATTGACTGCAGGCTCAGCGTCGGGGCTTTTCTGTGCAGCTTGCAAGGATCTCTGGTTTTTGCAATACAGCTCTGAGAAAACAATGGCCAGTTTCTCCTTATGGGCTACTTTTGGATTATGCTTGCTGAAGCTCTGTTTGACAGAAACACGTAAGTTTTTTATGAATTAAAACACGGTTGCTAACAAGTTTCATGTTTCTGACTGCAAGAGTTCTGCTAGGTAGCTAACAGCTTTCTTGTGCCTACATACAGTTTCATTATTTGTAATTTATGAGAGATGTTTTAGAACAGTAATCTCAGCTGTGCTGAGGTTATGTATTGCTTGTAAAAGGCAATTCTAAATCTATAAAAAGTGAATTTTAGATCGTTAAGTTTAAACTAAGCACAGAAGTACATCAGTTGACTTAGACCAGCACTAGTAAACCTCTGTTCGACAGCATGACTGCTGTTACACACTTAGTTTGCTCTCTCAGCTCTATCTCAGGCAGTAGAGAAAAGAGGGGGGTGGTGATGGGATTGTAATGAATGGACATACAGCCCCCACTTCTCCCCACCAGCATACATGAAGTGCATTCTTTAGTTTACATGGGTTGAACCAACAGTTAATCTGTACTGCGTTTGGGAATAGCCTTGCTGAACAGAAGCAAAACTGCAGTGATCTGTGACTGAAATTTGGAGAGGTTTTATGCCAAGGATGCTTGCTTCTGACTTCCTACAGTTTCATTGGGGTTGACTGATGAGATTTTGGAACAAAGAGGGTTAGAAGTGACTGCAAAATTCAGTTGTTTGTCAATTAGCTCTCTGTGGCTTGGTTATCCACTTCAAATACTTGTATTTGAAAATGAAACATTAATGGGGGTCTGGGGGGAGAAGGGGATGTATGTCCAGAGTGACAAAATGCTTCTGAAATTTCATATGGTGCAGTCTCAACCATGCTTAAGGTAAATGGCCATGCTTTTAACAGACTCTCCCTGTGACAGCAATCGCCTTGAGGCATTTTGTGGTTAGGGATAACAATTACCCTTCTGCATTATTTTTCTACTTATTGGTGCCAGAAGTCTAACAAAATATGTTTTTCATGGCCATTGTCACCCAAGGGCTCTGTGTGTGTGTACAGTAAATATATTTGAACAGCGTTTGTTTGAGCAGCAGTGGATACTTCTGGAACGGTTGCAGCACTGACGGGCTGTGAATGGACGTGTTGAGCAGTTCCCAGTGCATCTGTGGTAGCTGAAGCACTCTCATTGCTTTTCTTTCTAAAATTTTCTGTCTATTGTACCAAAATACCCTTGCTAAAATCAGGTATATGCATAAAGCCTTAGAGAAAGAGCAGGGGTACTGTGGGCTAATAAAGTAAGTCTGAGAAGTGCTTAAAAACTTGGCTTGGCCCAAGTCTGTATGCTGTATGAGTATTATAATTATTTGGTTACCGCCTGCTCAACTGATTTCTCCTTTCATGAGCTGCCAGGAGCGTCCTGAAGAAGCAGGGTCTGCCATGACTCTGGGAGTAATGCATTTTTACAGTGAGGCATAGCAGAAAACACCATCATCTATTCTTCAGCATAGTTACAAAAAGTATGTCAAACTTCACATATGCCCCACAGGGAAGTTTCTTTAGTGGCTTAGCAAGGTATTAGACTATAGCTACAATATGCTTTGGTTGGTATGTGATACATTCCAGCATGACTTTGTAGTCACTAATGACTTCAGAAGAGCATTTTATGGTGGTTTTATTTTCTTTCTTGAACCAGTGACTTTGCTGTGGAGTAGTGGCTGTTGCTGTCATGAGATAGCTGGCTTGAAGACAAAATTCAGGTCTGGTCCTGAACTGGAATTTTGATTCTTTCAGTACAGAATGTTGCAAAATTAGAAAGGACCTGGAACTACTGTTAATGTGATTATTAAAGAAAAGATGAGATATAAAGAGCAGTTGAAAAACTTGTTCATCGTGAGTTCTGTACTATTGTGACCATACTGCCACTGACATGAGTGAGGTGTACTCATGCTATTGATGTGACTTTTGTTGTCTAGAGAGTGTAGATCTAGCAGGATATAAATACTGACATCTTGGTTAATGATGATTCTGGGGGAGATTTTCTCCTGTGACTGTTATGAGTTTTAAAAATTTTTCTCTCGAAGTTGTCCTTGATTGACTAAAAGTGAATCATAGAATTCTGACCCTCAAGCTGGAGAAACTGGAATAGAAGTAGTAGTAAAGATTAAATGAAAAGAGGGAGAATGAGTCCACCAGTGGGAGGGAGGAGCATAGATATTAGCACTGGAAAAGTTGCCAGAGTGTTGGCACGAGGTAAGACTTTTAAGATAGAGCTACTATATCTATCAGTAAGTCACAAAGGAAGGGACCTGCCTGCCTCTTGGCTTATATATTCAACATGAAAAACGGTAAATAAAGCAGTTTGAAGGAGTTTTTTGTTAGTTTATTTTCACTTAGTCATTGCAGTGTATATCTTGGCTATTTTCCCAAAGCTGCAAAGTAACTAAACTTTGTTAAATTCACCTGAACTTCTATCATTGTTTAATGGAAAGGTTATGTGCCTGCCCTTGAAATACCTTGAATACACAAAGAACCAACAAACCATGGCAGAGGGTTGTCTCGCAATCTTTGGAGAAATGTGTGTTGATTCTTCAGTTACTGGTGTTCACCACAATGTAGAACCATCACCTTGAAAACAGGAAGTCAGAGAAAGGCTTAGATACCATCATACAATTGAGGAAGAACTTGTAAAACTAAATGTTTTTGAAACTACTAGTAGCTCTAGCCAAGGTTAAATGAAATGTTCACTCACGTCTGGTGAGTCTCTCTTTCCAGAACACGGAAAGAAAGACATATGACTTTCATAGGCCAGGACTTGAAATATTAATTTTGCAGTTATTTGCCCAGGATCTAACCATGCATGAGGTTCTACTGTAGCCAGAATTTTCCTGCAGGATGAAATGTCCTGAGATACTTGTAGGCAGGTACGAACAGCAGAGAGAATCATGACCTCAGTACGGCTAAAATAGTTGCAGAAAAGATTGGTTCTCAAGAATTTAATGACGGGCTAATAAAATGCTTTTGGTGAAGGCAACAGCCATTTCAAATTAAAGAACTTAGAGAAGAGAACAGGAATATATAGTGAGGAAAAATACAGATCTCAAAGGGATGTCTGGTGTATGGAAAGGAGCATGGTGGATTGCAAGAAGCAATTAAAATTAGTTATATAGACAGCATGAAGTCCTGAAGAATTTAAGTTAGAGAAGAAATTTGAAATGTATCCAAGCAAGAAACTAGTGTAAACCTCTGCAGACATTTCCACTAATTTGGATAGCAATTGTCAGGAACAGGGGAAAATAAATAGGAAATACATAAAATTAAAACAGATAGTAGCAATCAAATTAATGTATAATAATAGCGGAGCCTACACATTTGTGAAAAATTAGAAAAATTAAAAACTGCATTGCTGACATGACAGAGGAAGAAGCTCTGGCGAGGTCTGTGGGATACAGGTTAATTAAAAAGCAAAGGGCAAACAATGCAAGGTGGCAATGTTCTTGCCAGGGAAGAGATGGCATTCAGAGGGAGTGGCTAGACAGCAGCAGTAATTAGGTTTGAAAATAGGTTGCTAACAGACACTGTTTTTTGAGGACAGGTTAGATAAGGACAGACTAGATGAACATCTTTAAAGGACAGTTTGGGCATTAGTGATTATGCTACAATCAGGTTATCAGACTGAGTGGAAGACCTCTGTTGACTCTGCTTTTACTTTGATAAAAGGGTAATTTTAGTTCTGATCCTACTAGTTAGTAGAGAAGCAGAAAAAATATGACATAGAATTTCTCATATAAGAAGAAGAGGATAAGTTAGTCCAAGATTTTTTTTTCATAATTCCAGAGATGCTGTAAGAAAGTGCCTCCATTTGCACTCTGGTCGTCTTCCCTTGCATTTCTGTTCCTGCATTAATGGATAAATGTTTGAAAATACAGACAACATAGATGATAATTCACAACATCAAATGACATGTATTTCATTATTTACAAAACATTGATAATTTTTTTGAAAGAGAACTCTATGTGAGCGAATGAGGGAGAATGTTCTGCCAAACTGTCCTCTTAAGTTGTTTTTTGCAGGACCAAGATTAAATGTACGTAGTTACCTGTGAACTGAAACCTCACAGGATAATTGTGAAACAAACGTGACCCACCACGGAAATCTTGCCTACTTTGAAAACAATGCAACATTGTACAGGAACAATTCAGGGGGTTCAAAACACATGTTATTTTAGCATCAGTTGGTAACTGAGAGCATGCTTTATGAAATTTCATTTTTCCTTAATAAATTGAATTCTTAGACTAGAGAAATTCAAACTTCCAACTGAAGGCCAGTCAAGTGAGAGGAGCAATGCAGAGGCTGAGTTTCTTAGAATTACAGAATGGTTTGGGTTGGAAGGGACCTTAAAGTTCATCTTATTCCAACCCCTTGCCATTGGCAGGGACACCTTCCAGTAGACCAGGTTGCTCTAAGCCCTGTCCAACCTGGCCTTGACCACTGCCGGGGATGGGGTAGCCGCAGCTTCTCTGGGCAACCTGTTCCAATGTCATGTCTCTGATACTTAGGCTTACTACCAAGATAAACCCAGATCCACAGTCTATTTTGTTCTTTGCTTTACCTGTAAGGGTTTCTTTGTGATATGACTGGTGGTTTGCACTGTTCTCTGTGGAGAACTATTGGTGTGAAGCCAGTTTGGAGTAGCTGCTAGTCATTCTCCAGACTAGACCAGAAGTTCATCACCTGTTTACAGTTGTTTCTCACTCCCTGGGAGGTAATAATCATTTTGAAGCCATCAGACACTGTAATTATCAGTGACCATTATGGCTGCTGCTAATAGTGGTGGCAGAGAAGATTGTGTCAGTTCTGAACGTTTATCAGTTTCCTCACTGCCAAATCACAGGCCTCCCTACAGTTGCATCAGCAGCAATATCAGTAGCAGCTGGCTGTGATTTTCCTCCCTTGCTCAGAGCTCATCCAGCCCAAGAGATGACAGAGCAGCTTGTCATATGAATGAGTCTGCAGGCAGTAATGAAATGGCAGCTGAGAGAAAGAGGGGTTTTCCTTGGAGAATCTTTCCAGTCAGCCTGAAAGTTCAGCTAATTGAGATTTAAAGTTCAAACCTCTGTGACTGTTTCCTGCCTAACGAAACCTGCAGTCATATTTGGAGTCTGTGCCTCCAATTAAGAGCATAATTGAGTTCTCTTTTGTGCATGTTAGCTTTGGGACTTTCCAGTTCCTCTGCATGACAACACTGGCTGCATTATATAATGCAGCAATCTAATTTCAGCATGATAACCTTCAACCCTCATACTGTGAAACATTTAAAAAAGGGAAAAAAACACAAAAACAACAGAAACAAACTGAAGAATAATCCACAATTTTAACAACTGCTAATGTGGAAATCAAGCAACCATGACAATTCAAAGTAAAAATCACAGAAGAGACTTGAATTTTACTTACGCTTGCAGTTTGAAAAATACATAGCTTCACTTTTCTCTTTTGTTCTGCTGGTGGTGGAGCTGGGCTCAGTAGCTGGAAGCCCCAAGAGACTCTGTTGTGTCTTTGCAAAGATAAAAAGAAAAAAAAGGCAAAAAACTCAGACATGCAGCAGCTGTGGTAAAATTTCTGTCTCTGTTTCTGCTAATGGATCTGTTCCAAAAGCAATGTGAGATTGTTATAAAAGAGGTTGCCAGGGTACAGGCTGACAGCTGCCTCAGAAGATGGCATTAGCCAGCACACTGCACAGTTAATGTCTATTTTATTAAATACCTGCTTTTTTAAATAAGAAGGTACCCTAGACAGAACATATAATAGTAAAAAAAAATCTGTTGTGACATAGCCCTTGTTGATTAAATATGTCTCACAGTGGCAGCATGTCAGCAAAACAGGTTCTCTGAAGCCTATTTCCCTAGGGGGCTTTTTTATTGTTATTTTTGTTAATGGATAGGTGTCTGTAAAGAAGCAGGGTGTGGTATGTGTGGGTAGATGTAAAGAATAGTTTCTTGCAGTGTTCCCATACAGAAGTGAAAGGCTAGCTAGAACTCAGCATATGGTTTATGGCCACCCAGGGCAGATGTGAATGAGCTCTGTCCAGGCAGCAAACAAGCAAACAAGCTGCTATATAAATCTGAGTCTAAAAGTCAAGCACCAGCTTGACTTTTGATTGGCAGAATCTATGCTGCAGGGAGGTTTATCAGCAAGGGATTGCTATCACACTTGCTAGAGCAGTGTGACTGCAGCCCCCATGCCGACTTAAAACAGACTAAGCAAGCTGGCAGCTGCTCTTTCTATCACATGTAAATGCAATACTCTGGTGATTGTGATGGTAGTGATTGGTTGTTTACCTACCTACTCTTTGCCCTCAGCCAATGCACATCTTATAGATAAGATGGAGTATCCCTATCACAGAATTAGGAGACTAAAGCACTGAGAGGTATGGCACACTACTGGTGAGGAGAGTTAGATCTTCCTAACTCCATCAAGGTGCTCTGGGGATGCTTCTGCATGAGGAATATGGAATAGTTAACTGAGCAGGTTCGAGGGAAAGTAGTATTTGCCAATTATAAAGGTGTATGATTCATTAATAATGAAGACACAAACGGTGAGGCCTGAACTCATCTTAATGTTTTGCTTTCACTCACTTCCTTATTCTTCTTCCTCATGCTTGATTAGGTGTCGTCCATTTATTTACATGTCCTTTCCCTTTTCCATCATTCACTCAACATGCAAATGTAGAAAAAAACCCACTGGTGCTAACGAGTCTTTATAAATATAGGGTTTTGTTCTCCTTTCCTATGTATTGCTTATGCATAAGTTAGACATAAAGGAACATTTAGAATATGTAAGTGAAATAATACGTATTCTGTGCAAATCAATTTCTCCAGTAACAGTGGTACAAAAATCAGATAAAATTTTCTTTGTTGCTCTGACTATTTTATCCTGTTTCCTTGTGTGTGTACTATTTATACACACAATGAAGACTGTCATCTATATTCAGATCAATCGTGCATGGCTCCTGTTAAACAACAGCAATACAAAGCATAGATTTCTTAAAAAGTTTTATTCAAGACTTAGCTTTTTATGATGTTTGAAGCTGTTTGGCAAATGGGAACTGACTTAAACCTGTTGTTCTACTGTCAGACTTAACACTTCAAGAACTTAAAAATTCATGTCATTATCAACTGAAGAATAATGTCATACATTTGGTCAAGTTTCTCCTCTGTTTGAAGCAATACTTCCTAGTGATAATTATCAGCTATTTTCTTGAGATCTTGGAGGTATTTGTACATAAAGACTTTATAGTCTGAGAAAGCAGAGTGCTTAAAGACATATATTGACTGAGCAAGTCAGATCCCAAAGGTGGTCTACCTGGTCACAATGCCAGAAGGCCAATGGCCAGAGCGTTACAAGTCTAGGCAAGTTTGAGTGTCAATAAGCCAACTAAGTGTAACCAGGTGGTACCCAGGAATACCTTTTAAAAGGCCATGCCTTCTTTTGAACAACTTTGTTTCTCACACTTACTGTTTTCATAGAGTCCCAGAATGGATTGGGTTGGAAGGGATGCTAAAGCTCATCTAGTTGCACCCCCCTGCTGCAGACAGTGATACCTTCCACTAGACCAGGTTGCTTCAAGCCCCATCCAACCTGGCCTTGAACACTGCCAGGGATGGAGCAGAGTGCTT
>JAOEHX010063154.1:8583-27887 GCA_025448015.1 Bolborhynchus lineola | reverse complement strand
TCCAGGAAAAAAAAAAAAAAAAAGGTGGGAACCCATTAAAAAAAAAAAGAAAGGGTAAAAACCCCAACCAAACTGACCAAAAAACCTGGGGGGAGGGAGGGTCAGGGAAAAAAATAAATAAAAAATAATATCTCAAACATTTCATCAAATGTACTTAATCCGTATATCCTAGAATCGTATTTTTTTAATAAGATGATAAATTTTGTAATTCTGCATGAAAGCAATCAAGTTTAGTTTTGGGTTTACATTTGGGAGATGTTGGTTAAAACCTATGCTTTTTATTATTATTTTACAGCTTGCTTTGAAAGTGTCAAAAACAAATGACTTAAGTGTCCCACATGACAAATGTTCTTTAATCATCTAATGCACTCATTTATCCTCAGCCTTAACCTTAGTCCTAAATTAAGTCTCTTGCAAAAACATAACTTCATCTAAAAACACCCATCAATCCTATGTGATTTTGATAAGCACATTTAAAAAACATAAACAATCAGACAGTTGTCAATCCAATTGAAGTTCTGTCCCATTTAAAAGTTATTCATTAGGATATGTTCCTAATGCACCAGCTGCTAATAAAATTTTAAAGTGGAATGAATGATGTTTTCAGGTTTCTGCTTGAGTTATAATTTTCTGCCATTCACTAGGAGTCGCTAAGAATAAAATCAAAATGCGTATCAGGAATTTACCAACTTCAGCTTAAAACAAGCAACTTCTAGCCAAATGGGATGCATTTTTCTGAAAATATTAATGTAAGTTATTTTTTAATTTGCATTTAAGTTTTACAGTATCACTAACAAAGTATGCGTCACACTTCTGTGTAAAATTTATTTGGTCAATTTCAGTATCTACTCAGGCATACAATGTACATGGAAGCATCACACTAGAAAAAAATGAGTAATAGAGACTTAGGTTACACATTCAAAGTAAGATATTTTGCAGGAGCTCTAATTTGACCTAAGTAAATAAATTGACTATGAGGGGATATGAAAAACTTTTAATAGCTGATACTCACCATAATTCAGAATTAATTCAGACTCATTAGTTTAAGCAACGTTCAGCCATAACCATGGCTAATTCAACATTTTATTTTATTTTATTTTTTATTTTATTTTATTATTTTATTTTATTTATTTTATTACTGATCTCTCTAGGACCTGGAAAAATACTACTATTGAGCTGTTTGGGATTCTTTCTCACTGGAGCTTTAAAATTCTAAAGAACAGATAAGAGCAAACAGCAAATACCTGGATTTAGAATAAACTCGGAAATTATCGCTAAGGCACTTCCTCTGCCACAATTTGTCAAATCTGCTGATAGGAAACAAATTCTATTCATAAAGATTTTATTTTTTGGGGCCCTCTTGTGATTTGGTAGCAATTCAATTATAGTTTTGTGAGATAGTGAGCCCGGAGAGGGAATCCAGACTGACAAGAAATATGACAGGACAGTTACAGAGTGTTTATGCAATTAAACTTTCACTGACAATACCTACGGAATGATGAATGCATGGGCGGAGGTATGTGTGCACAAGCAGTGCCCCACAAGTATTGCACATTTTTCATTATTATACAACTGTTCAGATCTTTCAAGAATAGCCTGAAGTGAGGTGGAAAGCAGTGTGCTGTTCCACAGCATGTTAACCAAATAGGATTTTTTTGCCTTTTTTTCCAGTGGGCCTTGATATGTCAGGTGATAAAAGAACATCTATTTTAGAGAAATGTTGCAAGAAGATTAAGATTTAGCCTGAGTTTGACATATATTAATTCTGGATTCTTAAAGAGGTTTTATTCCTTTTCTATCTGCAACTTTATATCATTTTAAAACTGATAGATACTGCATAATTAAACTGCAAGGTTATTCATTTTATGCATACAGGTGCAAAAGGCACTATAAGAGTAGGATTTTACTGGTTGTAGTTTAGAAGAGAAAGGAGAAACTTAAAAGACTTTCGTAGAAAACCAGAAAAGCTTACAGAGTAGATTAAATTGGTTGACCATGGTCGGTATTTCAGTATGTTTGTCTTCCATAGAACTATAAAATCAGGCAGTTCATTTTAGAGGAACTGAGGGATTGCATTGAGTTTTCCAGACTATTACAGTAGTTATTTTTACTTGTAGCACAAAGTTGTTCATTTCTAGTGGGATTTTGATGATGAAAACATGCTGTTAAAACATGTTGACTTGGACTACATCTTTTCCAAGGAGTCTAAGTACAGCAGTGAATTAATTCCTCCAAACTTTATGTTCAAAAACTGACGCACACTAAACAGAAGGAAAGTGGAATAACTATGATGTGATTGTCTACTAGAGGAGCTGAGCAGAGCACTAGCTGTGGATTTTGGATTCTGATGCACAGAGGTTGAAGTAATATGACTGATATGGGAAGTATAAAATAAGGGCCTGGCAGGTAAATTATTATAAAGTGACTGTTTAAATATTATCTACAACTGTGCTGAGTTATCAGAACTCAACTTTACTGAACTAAACACTGGATGTTCAGAATTTGATTCTTACATGTGAGAATTCAGATTAGTGGCAGGAAGAAAAAGCTGTTTCCTATTCATTTGTGCTTACCAAATCTTTCAAAAACTGAAGTCTGTTTCAAATAATGACAGTCTAAATAAAAAGGTTGCTTGTGGCACTGAACTTTTTTGTGATTCTAAATTACGTATGCTAGATTGCAAAATAGAAACTATTTATTTATTAATGTAAGCATTTATCTCAAGAGAAGAACCTCCCAAATTTTTATTCCTTCTTTCTAGAGATGGTTGTTTCCAATCTTGCAAGGTCCCCAGTGATGTTCAGGGAAATGTCCATTCATCTTCCTGACTAATACATAGACATCTCTTTTCTTTTTGAAGGAATAACAGTATTTACCCAACTTGCACACAGCAGACATATTATCATAGCTTAAGTTACTCAGTACCAAAAGTGATAGTGCATTGAAAAAGTCTGGTTTTCCATGAGCTGTTTCTAATACCTACTAAAATTGATAGCAAGAAAAAAATTGTTTTCACATTACTTGGGTGTTAAAATTACATGGTGGTGTTCCTTTATTTTCAAAACCCAAACCTAATCCTGTTAATTCAGAGTGAATAACAAACAGGACTAAGACTTTTTCCCAAGTTGTTACATTTATTCAACCTGCTTGTGTTTTGTTCTTCATCATAATTATTTCCAAGTCAAATCTGCACTGATTTCCTTGCGGACCCACATACCTCTGACTAACTTAAAGAATTGAGCTGGGATAATTCACACTATTCCTTGGGGGTCATGTTCTCTGTTTTTTTTCAAGGACATTTTTATTACAAAGCTGATGAAATTTGCATATTAATTCATTTCTTTCAATTTTTTAAGATTAAATGTTGTCAACATGTATCAGTGCAAGGCTCTGACAGTGCTGATGAAATGGGTCAGTCAAGCTTGAACATTTAGAGTAATGCAGCCATCTGCAACCCCCAAGCCCCTTGTGTAGTTTAGTGCTACCATTGCAACTTGATTAAAAAAAAAAGTTTTATTCAATGCAGGATATTAAAACATTATCTGTGAAATGATATGTGCTACTCCTGCCATTTGCAGAGAAAGTATATTTGACAACAAAATGGATTTAAGGATCTTCTTGCTGATTTAGAGTTAGTGCTTTGTCAATCTTAATTAAACTCCACTAGGAAAAGTGTAGGGGGAAAAAAGAGTTTCTGCTGTGCCAGAGCTTAGAAGTTATTAAACTGGACTTAACATTCCCTCCTAGCCTATGTTTGAGAAGCAGCATTATTTACAGGAAGGAACTGCCTAAATCCTCATGTCTCAGGGGCCCTGGAAAGCAGTTGCATTTTTTCTCAAAATACTAAGACTTAATAGAATCAGAAAAATTAGAAATGGAAAAGAACCATTAGGTCAACTTATCTATCCCCCTGCCAGCGCAGGAGAGTTCCCCACAGTATTGCTGTCCTAGAGTTAATAGTCATGGATTTTGAGTCACCATTTCTCAACTACATATGAAAGTATTTGTGGTGCAAGCTGCTTGGGTTCATTTTATCTTTGCTGATGGGACTGATATCCTTGTATTCTAATGTTCTTATTTTTTAATAGTCTGTGACTCTCAATGCAACATATATCTTTAAACACACACTGTGCATTTCCATCATGTAGGGTCTTATTAACCTGCCTTTACTCAGCATCTTATTTGACAGGTAGTCCCTTTGATATAAGTGAAAACAATACAGAATATGCTCAATAATTAGCTAGAATAAATCAGCATAGCCATATCGGTTTTAAAGGTGTAGAGTCAGTTGTGGGTCTGGCTGAGTACCTTTTGAAATCACCAGGCCCAATTATGAAATTACAGCAGTTAAATCCGCCCAGAATGCCAAACCAATGTGTTAACTTAAATGAGAAGTTTCAGATGTGAGCTTACTTCTCTGCAATTACTAATACAGCTTAATCATTTGATGTGTTTTAATAGAAACTGCTCCTGGTCATGGGTGTCCTCATAGTTGCTACTTCTGATAGCCCCAGCAATGTACATTGGCATTAATTGACCAAAAAAAAACCAACCCTGGATATCTGGGTTTGCAGGAGTGAAGACTGACTCCTACCTTAAGAATGAATAAAAAGCATGAATTCTAATAATTATCAGAAGACAACCTTCTGGCAACCATAGCCACGGGAGCAAAGATGACTCCAATATTAGTTGATTTGTATGGCAGAGTTGCTTTCCAGATAGTGTACTGTTTTATTTTTAGGCAGTCACCACTGCAGGCTTTATGCTGTAATAGCATGGTGTATTTTCAGTCAGGCTTCCTTAAATACATGTCATACAGGAAACTAGTGTTAATCATATCAAAACCATGAAGAACATTACAGGACTGATGTATTTTTTCTAAGATGTATATTTTTTTCATGTGGTGGACTAAAAAGAATTTAGGAAATATCATTAGGTAGACATTGGCTATCCTATTAATATAAAGATGAATCTGAGCTAGAATTATCTAGATTTTAAGATGAAACTCAAAAAGCTGTATTGGCTTGAAAAATCAAAATCAGACTTCACACAGTAGTAGAGTCTGAAAATGTCAGATATGAAATATTTAAACTTTGGAACACAGTGTTCAACTTTGGGCTATAAAACTTTAATTTCATGAGTTGCTCCGATTGTTCAATATTTTTAATTCTACGAATCCATGTTTATTAGCTTTCAAGGTTTAAACAGTGTTACTGACTCTATTGAAAGTAAATGGTACTGACTTCTGAGAAATATAATTACTATGATTTGTTCTGTTTCTATGTTCAAGATAAAGACAAAACAAGGAACAAATAAAAGGAATTGATTAGCACAGCTCTGTCTTTTAATACTTATAAAATCACCTAAAGTGCTTTGCTATTTATTCTTCTACACAATACAAGAAACAGATCAAATTGGTCTGGAATGTGATTTTTTTGACCAGTGATAATTTTAGGATAACTAGAAAAAACCTTATGCTCTTTGCTTCTATATATTAATATTTTTACAATAATAATTTGCAATGCCCAAGTGAAATATCCTTCTACTTTGTGATCTTCCCAAATCTTAGTCCAAAATCCCAATCCTAGTTAAATTGATAAACCAAATCCTGTGCCCATTGTAAACAATGCAAATCCCCAACTTCTGTAATTAAGTTGTTCCAGTATTATACATTATGTTATACAGTTAGAGTGGGGTTGCACATTTTCTTTAGCTTCATGACCTATTCTTGCTTATATATGCGTGATATTTTTTTCTTCTTTCCAGGCTTACTTTTTTCTTCTTTTCTGGCTTTCCTTCTACAGTGAGAACATAGTTTGAAATATATCTGTTCTAGCATTTCCTATGTGAAATGCAACTATAAGTAATCCATTAAATAAATTCATTTCAACAAAGTAGTCTACCATATTAAACACTGTAGATAATTTAGCAAAGTGTCGTGGTTTAAGCTGAACCCAGGACACAAAGTTTTCTTGGTTTTTTTTAACTTTATATTTTCTAACAATGAATGCTGTTAGCTTTTGTAAAATAACAGCAGCTTTGTTTTGGCAGTAACTGCTGCAGACTCCTAAATTCAAGTTATTTTATCTAACAGCGTTTTGATTAAATTTATTCCTCTCCATCTAACCTAATTTTTTTATTTAATGCAGTTTTCAAGCTATGAAGGAAAGTAAATTTACTATAAATCTAGACTCTTTTTTGCTAGCAAAGAAATTCATATATGTTTTCTTTATAGCTTCCACTTTATATATATAACATATCCTACTTTCAAACTGGGAGATTTCTCAGAAACAAAATCAGAAGTTATGCTTGCATCCACAGTCTGCAGGCAGATTGGTGCCTCCATATAAGGAAAATATATTTTTTAAATCTTCTGTAATTTTGGAGCAGAAATTTCCCCTGCCAGCATCTGCATGTAAATGTTTTTCTTCCATCTTAAATGATAGCTCTTACAATGCGAAGTATGTGTGCTGCGAATAAAACAGTCAGGTTTTGACACCTTATGTTTCCTAAAGTCTTTGAGTTTGACTGGCTAACAGTGATCATGCATCCCAGAAAAGATTTGGCACACCTTATTGTTTGTACTCTGAGCTGCATAATTTCAAATGTACATTCTGTTAGGTTTAAATATTATGGAACCAGCCATTGCTGAAACAAGATACCACCAGCTGAAAAACAGTGGAAGATGTTAGATCTTACTGATCATGATGTCTTTATGGGATAATTCGATGTCAGAATTAAGTCTTTAAAATTACTTCTTCTATACATATGGATATGTATAGAAATCCCAGTCCTTGCAGGGATTCAAGTGTTTCATATTCAGCCATGTTGGCCAAGGAAAGACCAATGAGAAAGTAGTTTCGAGGGAGAGAAAAGATTCAGCTAATCTAGTTAAAGTATAAGGGTGAATGCATTTGACTACCGGAAATTTCACACCTTGACAAGTTTTCAATGAACACTTCTTGATTTTTGAGACATCTGTGCTTTTTTGACGCACAAATTGATGGGTCTGTTCTCTACCTTAATCTTATGTATTATATAGGAGTTGGTTAAAAAGAGTTTTAGTTGAGGGTCTAATATAATTATGTTCAGTATTATGGTGTAGGTAGAAGTATTCACATCACAAATTACCACTCCTAATACTAAGTGAGCTAAGATATTTTGAATGCAGGAAAGAGCTAAATATAGCCACATACAGGGAAATTGTAATCCATAGATCCATTAGCAAGTATTGGGAAACTGTAATCCATAAATTCATCATGACATTTAAGTAATAACAACCAAAGAGCATCATGTGTGAACTTACTGAGAGTGGTAATGACTCTTCAAATGTTGAAGTTCCTGAGGTTATTGTGAAACTCACATCTTTCAGAAAAATTATGAATCCAACACAGTAAAGACAATAGGAATATGTCAAGGATGGGCAGTTAAACTCAAGGTGGTAATTTGGAGAACTAAGGGTAAGATTGAAAAGGAATCTGGGTTACATGAAAAAAATAACAAGAAAGTCTATTTATTGGTGCATGCGCATTAGCTAATCATTTTACTGAATTTAGTTTCTTTCCATTAGTCTAAACCACTGAGGTTTTACAATAGTTCACTGAGATCAAAACAAATGCAATAAAAACCTGAGATTTCAAAAAAGAAGGTATTCAAAGTGATATGCTGAGGAGCAACTGATCAGTAGGTCCAGATGGTATATAATAGAAGAAAAAATATGAAGGAAAAGAGAAATAGTCAAGGTGCTAAAAACCACACAATGTTTCAGTGAAATGGCAACCAGAAAGCTGCAGGGTAACAATGATTACCAAGGAGAGAGACATTTTCCTGATCTACAAAAATGTCTTGGAAAACAGTACTAAAATTACCTTTAAAAATGATGTTGTTTCATACGTGCTATTTCTATTAACATACACGTAACATAATATGAGAAGTATAAAATGGCATTAGACTTGAAACGCAAAAATTACTGGAGGTACAGGAATATTTCTGTCTGAGGAAAGATGTAAATGACAAGAATCATTTGCCTCATAGTACCCTAGGTATCTTTTTACAAGGAGACAAAAGCATTCAGTAAAATCCATATCAGCAAAGCAGGTAAAAGGAAGCATGTTTTCTGAATGCTGTGGACATGTGTAACTCATTGCTGCTAGCTATTCCTGCAGTCAAGAATAGAGCAGACTTTTAAAATATGTGGTCATTTATATACAGCATCAGCATTCCCTTCTAATTTCAGTTAAACTATTTTTATAGAAGAGTATATGTCACTGCAAGTCAATTTAGATACCAGTTGGCAATTTAAGGATGAATGGTTTTCTACATTCATATTATAATCTAATGGTGCACAGCAGGTTTCTGGCACTTTTTCAGAGGCATTTGTTGTTATCCATAATCAGAGAGGTATCATTAACAAGCCAGTCCTCTCAAGTGTGCCCAGGCAGTCAAGAAGGCCAATGGCATCCTGGCCTGTTTTAAAATAGCTTAGCCAGCAAGGCCAGGCAATTGATCATGCCCCTCATGTACTTGTCACTTGAGAGGCCACACCTAGAATACTGTGTTCAGTTCTGGGCGCATCACTATGAGAAAGACTTTGAGGTGCCAGAGTGTGTCCAGAGAAGGATAAAGAATCTGTTGAAGGGTCTGGAGCACAAGTCTTATGAGGAATGGCTGGGGGAACTGGGGTTGTTTAGTCTGGAGAAGAGAAGGCTAATGTGGGACCTTATTGTTCTCTATAACTAGCTGAAAGGAGGTTGTAGTGAGGTGGGGGTCATTCTCTTTTCTAGATAACAAGTGCTAAAACAAGAGGTAAGACCTGATCACTGTTGGGGGGTGATCAGGCATTGAAACAGGCTGCCCAGGGAAGTGGTGGAATCACCATCTCTGGAAGTGTTCAAAAACCATGTAGATGAGGTCCTCAGTGACATGGTTTAATGGTGGTCTTGGCAGTCATGGGATAGTGGTTGGACTTGATGATCTTAAAGGTCTTTTCCAACCTAGTTGATTCTTTTCTGTGATAAGTCCTTTAATAGCAAAGTCTATTTTATTCTCCTTTATTTTTCATTAAACATTTTTTATAACAATGCAAAATAAATCTCATTCTGTTTATGGTTGAGTTTCTAGAATACCTCATAATACCGCAAGGTACATCTCATGAGCTTCTGCAGGCTGGTCATTTCACATGTAACACTTAGGTCTTCTCTGAAGAACCTCCTCCTTGCTTCCTTCAGGCAAAAGGTAGTAGACCTTGAAAAATGGTGGCTAGTAAATGAACATCAGGCTCAGAATATGCTATGCTCTGAGAACGACTGGGCCCTGGAACAGAAGCTAGAGACTGTAGCAGACTTTCCTCACTTTTCACCCATTTCTCAGCAGTGGTGGTAAGCCCTCAAACTACTGCATCTCTTCCCTGTCTCTGATCAGGACAGGTTGCCTATAGCAGAAGAAATAACTTGTAGTACAACTGCAAAGACATTGAGCTACAAATCAGTGTATTAAAGAGCCATCATTCTTAAGCATTTGTTTATATTGAGATATGCATTATCAGTGCTAACTGAACAAACACAGTTAAGGTACTATGCTTACCTCTAAGTTTCAAGAATATAATTTTGATTTTGGAGTTTCCCTGAGGCTTTGCAGTTCACAAAATCAGCTGTAAAAGGCTATAAAATCAGCTGCATTCCAAACCAGATATAAGTCTAAACATAAAGCCTAGGAAAATCAAGTGGGTTTTGAGGAATACAGGTTGGGGAAGTGGGCAGCAGGGACAAGGTTAATCCCCTGTTCCAAGGATTACACTCATATACTGATAATGGGCAGAGGGTGGAGAGAGGAATTTAGAGTAGCTTAAAGTCATTAAGACAGAAAGACTGTCTGCCTCCTTCTCTGTAGCGACATAAAGTACTTTATTCAGGTAAAGAGCTTTACTTACTGTAAATCTCACAAAGTTTATGCCACCTCAGATACAAACTTCACACTAACTTGTTCACTCTGGGGAAGGTTCACAGTTTGGTTTTGTTTTCTCAGGGTTTTTTTTGAGCAATAATAGTCTTTGTAAGATGACTGCCGTGTCAGCATTTATCTTGAAACTCTTGGATATTAGTTTTGACTGCAGTCACCTTTCTGACAAGTGTTATTGCGACTGTGTTTTATATCCCTGTTCAGGATGATTTCTAACGATAATGCTCTGTCTCCCTCACTGCTTCACACTAAATTATAGATGCCACTATGACAGGACAAACTATATCCAAGTGCTAAACTCTACTCCCTTTGTGTGATGTCAGTGCCTTCACTACTTTGTGCCTGGAATTAAAAAAAGGATAGGAAGATATGCAAAATATTTCTGCTTAAAAATAATGTTCTGTCAGTTATTAAACAAGTGATATTTCATTTAATCAGCTCAAGGGGATTATTTTAAATGAAAAGGCAAAGAGTATGATTTTATTAACACATTCCTGCCCTAGAGTCCTACTGTAATAATTCTTTACTTGAATAAATTACGAAGTTATAATTCAGTCCATCCACAACAAAAACTTATGGATAGTTAAATTTCTTTAGTTTTTCTATTATGAGTTGTGCATGGAATAAAGTGAAGGAAGGCGTCACGTCTCAAGAAGATATGTCCTGAAGTAAACATTACATTGTAAATGCAAACAATCCAGATTTTAGTGAAGAATGTTACATTATCTGGTTTCCACTTGTTAATCTGGTACTTTTGGCATTAAAACCATACTATTTGTGCTATCTCTGTGCAAATGTATATGCTAAAACAAAGGTTTTTATCAAGTAGTGAATTTTTTTTCAGCCTAGAAAATGTGAACTAAGGTAGACTAAACCTACTACTCTTCACCAGTAATTACATTTGTGTTAACTATAATGCAAATAATGCTCTATAAGCCATTTTGACCAATGATTTTTGATAAATTAGGCATTGGAAACAGTACTGAAACATAGCAGGAAGATATTCAAAAGCCATTTGAATACACACATGTATACCTGCACTAGCAGGCAAATATACATATTCATACAAATCTATCTGTAGAAGCAGATAAATAAAGAGTGTCACCAGTGACTCAGTAATTAGGACTGCACTGAGATTGGAAAGCGTACTTAAAATCTTGGGTTAGGTGAGATACATGAATATTTCTGTCTATATGACAATACACATAAGACTTTTTTCCTCTTTCTTCTTATGCAGTTATAAGAAAATAGGATATTTGGCTGTCCTTAAAATTTTGGGTGATGATGATGTTTAGTGTTAAACTGAGAACAAGCAATTTTTAATAGGTTTTTAGGCTAATGTGTACAATTCTGAAAGTGCATCCTTGTAATTGTAACACTGTAGGTGTATTTTCTGAAATGAGACTATGAATGTGTTTCACTTTCATCTTGTACATCTCAAATTTAAGACAGCTGACTAAATTCTGCTCTTGTTTATGGATATAAATCTTAAGTAACTATACTGATATCTTTGGTAATATTCTGCATTTGCTTCCATGAAAATTGAGACTAGAATTTAATCCCATTGCTATAAAAAGAAACTGGATATTACTCCTGGGAAGGTTAAAAACATTCTATCTGATATCACTTCAAATTGAAAGCTGTATAATAAATAAGAAAACAAGCAATAAATCAGACAACTGAAAGCCAAAAGTAGCTAAATATTGTAAATAGAAGGATAGACCAAGTTATTTATAAATTCCATCTCAGAGGATTACTTCATTTATCTTTTGAGAGAGACTTTCTCATTACAGGAGGTATTTCACTAAAAAATTAATTGTTTATTAAGAATTAATTAAATAGGTTAGCATGGGACCATCTGATTGGGGAATATCAGTCTCAGTACTTTGAACTTGCAGGTGCTGCAGTGGTTGTAGTTAAGACATTATATCGGAGCTTTCCTTTATTGCAAAGGGTTGTGTCAAGAAAATCTTTAATATAAAAATAAAAAGCAGTTCATGCATAAAGCATGATGCCCTGAAGCATATTAGATCTGTTTATCTCTCTGTTTAAAACGAACGGTACCTGGTATAGTTTACATAACAAGGCAGGGATCAGTTTGATAAAGCATCTATATCACCTGGGGAACACGCTGGCTCATTTCCTCAACACCTTTCTGCATGGCTCGTTCCCCAGCAAGTATAATAGCAAACAAAGTTTTAATAGGTCAAGAGCAGAGGAACTGCTTGCGTTAAAGTAAAAGACATTTCAGTTTGCCCTTTGACAAATAGCTCATATTTCAAGACTGGGTCTCTGCAGATGATCATTGAATGATAATTATTGATTTAATTTTTTATGGACAGATCCTTAATTTTATTTGATCATTTGCAGCTTTAAAGAGATGATTTTTATGGGTTTTTTTTTAAAGGCAAGTTAAAGCTTAGTGCTTATGTGGTGTATATAAAATGTGTAAATTATCTGGGGGAGCCAAATAAAGGATCAGGATGGACTCTTGCCCCACAGATGCAGTGGAAAAGCTCTAGTGACCTCATTAGAAACAGGATTTCACCTCAGAGCATTAACATTTTTGGCAAATACAACAGTATAAATCTGCGAGTTAACATTTGAAAACACTTTTTTAAACAAATGAATTTCAATTTAGTTTGCAATTAAAATCTGTTGTTAGACTAACAGATTTTTTTTGTCAATCTTCCATTTTGTTTAATGTAATCCAGGATATGAGTCACATTTGCTTGTTGTTTCTATATGTGAAGCAAATACTGTAGCTGCTGTTTCTGTCATAGCACATCTGCTCTGCTGAAAACTGCAAAATGATAGATAAACACATGGACAGGAAAAGAAATAGATGAATAACATTTTGTAATTATTTTTTCAGTGAACAGTAATCATCACCAAATGTCTTTGCAGTTCAAAGGCTATTTTTGTTAAGCGGACATACATGGAGCTTCCATGCGAGCTATTGTAACTTTTTGGTATATTTATTTTAAGTACTGAGGAACATGTTTTTCCCCCACTGGCACTTTCAGGGCTGCGTAGTAAAAGCAATATTGTGTTCATCAGCTGTCCCATAACAAAGCTAAAAATTGTTCAGTGAAAAGAATTATTATACTCTGCCTTTTCTGGAAAATTCAACAGTGGAATACATCTTCCTTAGAGTATAATTAATAGCAATTTGTGATGGTTTTATGCACAGACACTATTCAGAGTATCTGTTCACAATATTTAATGTAACAAAAATAAGCTGATATCACTTACAGGGTACGTATCTAGCATCCCAGTGGACATAAATCAATAATTGAGCCACAGATAAATAGATCAGACATGGCAATAGGAATGCAAAAGAAGTGGAGAAGAAAATCCACAAAAATAACTTTGCAAAGCTTGTCTTACGTTTTCAGCAGAAACTAAACAAAATAATCTGACAAGGGCAGAAATCAAGTCATCTGGCAAATTCCTGTACTTTACTTTTATCAGACAGCATAATACAGCACATGACACTAAAAATAATACTGTGTTGTCCAAGGACAGGGTGGTAATATTATGCCTTTTATTCAGAAGTATGCAGCCCCAACAGCCCCTGTGGTAGCTTCTTCATATGCTTGGTGCTTTTCTAATCACACAGGCCCATGCACCATAATTCTTTTCTCCCCCCAAATTTAAATTCCCTTCCAGACATAGGAACCGAAGAGAGCTGTTTAAATGGCAGCTCTGTTGTCTGCACAAAAGCAATGCCTATGTCTTAGTATGCTGCTGTGCAGTTGTTAGATATAAACTCTTGGGAATACATGCTTCACACATACTTAGAGAGGGGTGTGTTTGGGCAGCTCTTGGCACTCCGAGGTGCTCTAGAGGACCTGAGAAATCTGTATATAGGCTGTGCTTAGCAAGACGCTTTTTCTATAGATTTTTTTTTTTTTTTTTTTACATGAGTTCTTTGTAAGAGTGTATGTGACTGCTGACTTCTAGCGGCTGGCCTGCAGATGACATCAGTCCTGATACTAGTGGCCCTGACAGGGATTCTCCAAAGGCTCAAATGTGAGGCAGTGTGTGGCACTGGAGCAGAAGGACCTAAGCATTGCTGCTGCATAATTCTCTGCTACTCCATGGAGATGCATGGGGGCTGTCACTGGAACAGGGAAGTTACCCAAACAGGCTAACTTTTGACTGATTATGGCAGAGTCAAGTTGTGGGCTATGCATTCAGCAGTTAGATGGTACAAAGCACATGAGGAGGAAAATCAACAAATTGTTTTTCTTGCTTCTTATGTCACTTGTCTCCCTTTGCCTCTGTGCCTTAGGAGAATACAATATATTCCTCAAACACCTGCCCTGTTGCCATGCTGCGTGTCATTTGGGTTTTTTTGCATTGATTTAGGGTTAGGGTTATTTAGGCTTCATGGTGCTATCCTAGTATGACCTAAATTTTCTTGTGCTCAATCCAAAGATCTTTGGTATTAGGGAAGCTTTGTGAAAAAATGGCAATCATCATTCATACAGTTCAACATAGGCTTAAAGAGTTGTGTAATTAAATATGTCTGTAAAGGAACCTTTTAAGACAGATTTCGCTTATTAGAATTACATTATTGTGAATCTATTTCTATGGATTAGGTAAGGAGAATACACTGGCAAAAAAAAATGTAATGTGTGCCTCAAGTCATAACTCCTAAGTTCTTTTTAATGTCTTAAATAAGTGACCTAATTTTCAGAAATGGTGAGAACCAATTCATCTCTCATGTGATTTCCATGACAGCTTCCAAGTGCAATTTTAAAGCTGACTTGCAGAATCAGGTCCTGCTATTGTCAAGTGAGGTGAATTAAGGAAGCTATGTATTCCTCTGAACTGCTCAGCTGTGAACTGTCAGAGTCAAATGAAACTGGGAAAGGCAGAATCGGATTTCTGCATACAAAAAAAAAAAAAAAAAAAAACAAAAACCAAAGAAAGAAACAAAAAATGCAAACAAAAACCCAAACAAAAAAAAAAAAAAACAAACAAAAAAATACTCCAAAACAGTGACAGTGAAATTTAGATCAGCATAATACAGTTTGCTATATTAGAATTGAGTTCCAAATCAGCTTCATAAATACTGCTCTAGCAAAGAAAAAAAGCTGCGTGCATTTCGTAACAGTAAGTGGTTAGGTCTTCACTTATACACTTCCCCTGAAACAAATGGTGTTGTAATTAAATAATTGTTCACAGATACCACACCTCAAGAACTGAAGGAAATGAAATGGAAAACTCATGATTGTTCCTTTTTATATTTTAGTACCGTGAACTGGAATAAAGTTTATCACAAAACTACATTTTTCTGCACTTCAGCCTGCTGTTTATAGTAAAAGAAAATTGCATATTAACGTAAAAATATGAATCCAGTTTAAAATCATTTTTGTGCCAAAAGGCTCTCCATATTCTTCAGATGACCCTTGTTATATCTAGCTCCCTCTTCAGTCCTTGCATTTCCTTACAGACCTGATTGTGGTACCTGTGGTTGTGCCACTGCATCTAGGACTTCACTGCTCAGATGATTCTTATGTGCTAATTCTAACTTTTTACTGCTCTTGACCACAAACTGATTCTTTGGCCATAAAAGCAAATCAAGTATGGAGCAAATCAAAACTTGGAGTGTGTCTTATTTATCTGCACAGTATTCATGTTTACTTACTGGTTTCCCAGTTTACTCAGCAGCTCTCTTCCACAGAAATCTTACTTGCTTTTCTCTTTCCCTTTTTCTGTCAGTGGCTACATTGTGTGGGCTGGTGAATTTACTGCTGATTTTCCTGAATGGGGACAAAGACTATATACCAAATGTTTGTCGTTCTTTGCATGAGGCTGTGCTGTGGTTATTCATCAGAAGCCTGTGTCTACTCTCTTTCTGATACCATGGTTTTCCAACCTAGACTCTAGACAAGCAGTTGTTCTTTGTCCTCAGAATATTTTGGTGGTGTTTAATTGCCTCCTACTGTATGTAGTTGCAGTGCTGACAAACTATTGCATATCATTTTCACTTTTGTCAAACTAGAATTACTTTCAGACGCTCACATATTGTATGTAGTATGGTAAATCCCAACACTGGATGTATGCAGACTTCCAGAAGGAGTACTTTTATTTTGTAGGTTGTTCTGAGACAGAACATAAGAAAGTTAAGACCTCCCAGACTGTAGGTTTTGGTATGTGGCTTGACCCAGAAGACTCAAAAATTAAGGTGAGAGCAAACTCCAATTCTAAAGCTCTCATAGTAACAACAATCATAACTCTTCTTTAACTTAGTATATGACTCAGCTGCTTGTTAAAGACAAATCATTTAGGCAAGGTTAGACTTCCACTGAGAAGAGGGACCAATATTTCCATTAGTACATAGGGCTGCAGCTTCTCTTTGGCTCTTCACATCTGAAGTCCGAGGCAGGAAGCTGAAGGCAAGTAGAAGCATTATCCCAGGAATATGAATAGGGACAGTGCTGCAGCATGAGTCAGGGAGCATTGACATGGCTAAAAAAACTCTTAATCTTTCTTCGTATATGCATGCCTGAGGATATCTTGCTTCCCAAGTCACTCATGCAGGTGTGGCTGGGGCTGTGCAGCCATTTTGACATTGCAGCATACAAGCAGGGACAAAGAATACAGGCTGAGTTCTGCTGTTTGTCATTTATGTCCTGGCATTTATGCCATAAACTCTTTCTAACTTAGGAAATCTCTTTTGGGAAACCCTCAAGAACAATGTAGTACAAGGGCATTTGCTGTATCTGTTTGATATTTGTGTAGACACCAGTTGTTCATCATGGAAGATACTATAAAAAATAATCAGCAGTGAACACATATCTCTATATTTTATAAATATCAGATCATCCATTTAAATGAGTCACTTATCTTCTAAAAAGAAAACTCTGTGGTTCACGATTTTGCATCGGAAGTTAGTAATTGCTGCATGGCTCAGTTAGTGTCCAATAAAATGGACCTTCCTGGAGAACATTCAGTGAGTGTAAGAGGGATATGACACAGCATTCAAAGTATAGCTAACAAAGGAGGAACAGATGAGCATTGCCTACATGTTCAGCATTACCGTCAGGAGGTCTACAGAGATTTTGGTCTCTGTTTGCACTAATCTTATGTTAGTGACTGCCTTATTACATTATCAAATTTAATCCTTGTTAATATGATAGAAAGTTGCTAATACAATGAGACTCATTATATTAACAACTTTTGCATCATGTTAGCAAAAACAAAATTTGCTAACAGAATGCAAAAAATACCAATATGATGAGGTAATCATTATCATTATTCTAACACCTGATTACATTAAGCAGCTACTAACATTTTTTATGTGAAATCATTGTTTGCACTATACTGGGATTTTCTAGGAGAATCTGAGGGGCCTAAATAGTAAAATGCAAGTAGCTTTTAACAAAAGTTCTAGAGATACAGGTTTTCTTTTGCATTGTGGTATAAATACCAGTTACTTAAAGTCAGTCTGAAATCAGATTTCTTGACATAGGGAACTTTTTTTCCATAGAACAGTGAACCATATAATGAGCTATGTTGTGACTAAGCCAGTAAGAGAGTGTAAAGAGAATATGGATCACTGCTGGTCTTATATCACCTTTTTACTTTGAAAAATAGTTTCACATTGCAAGTCATGTTTTGTAGTGTATAAAATCTTGTGCAGTATTTCATTAAAACATGTTAATTTCACTGTTACAATTTTTTTGTAGCAATATACACATTGTGTAGAATATATTTTAGTGTAAGATTTATATTCTTCCTGATTACCTTATCTTTCCATTAGAAATGTACTGGGATTAACACAAAACTATGATGCTAATATTTTTAATATTCAGAATATAATCTGACAGCAAAACTGTTTGATTTCAATAGATAATATACTATATCTCTGTTATAATATCTTTGAAAACAATCTGATTATTGTTATTCTTTGTAAAGCTTTCATTCTTCTACTCACTATGTAATAAGAGTCTTTTAACTTCAAAGATTAGCTGTAAAGATTGAGGAAATGGACTTCAGCATAGAGTCTTCGTGATCAGTTCCAAAATGGTAATGGCCAAGTTTTGCAAGCTGCTTTCTGCCAAGCGGTAGTGTGGGGAAAACACTGAGAACATTTTGAATGTATAATGTGTATGCAGCAAAGGCAGACATCTTAAGCCAGCTGGAGGATGGATCTTCTCAGTTACAAAGAGATGTTGCACTTAATGTTAAGTCCATTCAAGGACCTGTAATTACTTTAGCTGAAAGCACTTGAATTTTTCAGTACTCATAAAGGAGAACCACTGGCAAGAAGTTCACCACAGATCTTAGCTTCAGTCCTCCCTTAGTACCAATCAGCTTTATGTTGCTGCTTTTAATTTCTAGAGAAAGTGTATCAGAGTGATCCAATTCAAAGCCAGAAAATGAAAGAATGAGAAGTTCAAGGAATTGTGTATTAGTTCTGGAAAGACTCCATTTTATTTATTTCTCTGCTACTGATCACTTAGAAACCACTGGAGAATTTTAAACAGGATGGTAGATGAGTAAACAAGAGAAACATCTTCTGCCACAGATCTTTATGTGGAAGAGGAATTTCTTAAGAACACAGGAATTCATATAAGAGTGAGCATTGTCTATCTAGCCCATTAGCTTGTATTTTAGAGCACCTGATGCCAAATATTTCCAAACCACATGTAAAATCTACAAAATGGTAACTACCATAAAAGTTGAAGCATGACACAATATCTCATGTAAATTTTTGTATACATAGCATACCATAGTTATTCTTGTTAGCCTCATAGATATTTAGTCTTTCTTTTGAAGTTCTTTTATATATATTGATTGTGAATTGCATAGATTGCATGTTGTGAGGAAAAATTATTTTTATCATTTTGTCTTTATTAGCTCAAAATGTGTTTTCCCTTACATTTATTGGAAATCTCCTTTTTCTTATATTATCTTCTATGTATCATATATTATTTTATGTACCTTTTGTCACATCACTTCTTACTTGTCTGTTCTCAAAGCTAAATATTCATAATCTTATTAATTTCTCTTCAGATGCTCTACTAAAGATTTTCTGTTTTCATTATTCTCTTTTTTAATAGCAGATGACAAAAAATGAGCCTAATACTCAATGTAAAGCTTGGACTATAAATTTACATAATGACATTGTAATATTTTCTTTATTAATTTATTAATTTTAGATCCATTTTTTTGTATTCTCATTTCTCATTTAACTTTTTAATCATAGTAATCTCCATGCAGAGCATGTGTTTTCACTGAGATATTTCCATTTCCTTTTATTGCCTAGTTATAGTTATTTAAAACTCTGCTATACACAGGAGTAGTTTCTTGGAAAGTGTGTTACATCT
>JAOEHX010063150.1:1086-14657 GCA_025448015.1 Bolborhynchus lineola | reverse complement strand
AGCTCCAAAGGAATCCCTGATGCAAACTGCAGCAGCATTTTTGGGAATGGACCTTCATTGTGGAAACAATGCAGTTAACTCTGCAAAGCCCCCTGTTATGGGTCAATATTAGAAGAGTCATGGAGGTCCAGAGCAAGGCAGATCTTAGTTACTTTGTACCTTCTTGTGTATTTGGCCACAATTTCTAAGACAATTTGGGGTTATATATGTACTCTGGAATACAATACCTGGTGCCCACCTGAGCTTGATGGTCATTTTTGACCCCTGTCCTGTGGGCTGGGAGATGCACCAGCCAGAGCTGTGTCACTCATTCCTCCTCTTTCCAAATCTCTTATACCATCGCCTGTCATTTGTCTCTGTCCCTGCCGAGGTTTTCCAGAAGACTGCACCTAGAAATAGCTGGTTTGTAACATTTTTTCATTGCAGTGGCGCAGCTCTTTTAAAATACGCTGAAGCTACCACTCCTTGAAGATCACAGGCTTGAATTTATCCAGTGCTGAAGCACCACAAGAGGCTACCTGAACCCTAGGGACTCTGTTGCAGGATCCTTTCCTAGGTCTAAGTGGGATACATGCCTCTGTGTAGCTGCCTTTTGAACCCAGTCTGTTAAATACCGTTTACCCTTCTCCAAAGGTGTATAGGCCTAGTTGGATGGTAAGGCTAAAACCTGAGCACTGCTATGTTTATATTAATAATTTCCACTGGTGAAGTATGGATCTGAGACTTTCCTCATTCGTTTAAACCTCACGGTTAATAGGCAATAGTGGAAATGTACCATATACATGATTATTGCAGTGACCTGATTTCACGTGCATTTCTGATCTAACTTGTTTCAAAAAAAAAAAAAGAAAAAAGAATTATATATTAAATTGATTTTGGGAGCCCTGAGAAGGAGAAGGAAACCATTTATTTCAACCCCCAAATTCCTTTGAGCTGTAGAAACATTGTCAAAGTAATTGTAGCCTTTTCATTTTTTTTCTGTGTAGATTTCTTTCTGTGTAGTCTCAGAAAAACTGTGCTCTGCTGATGGATGTCACTATTTTTTTTTACTTGTGACAAATATCTCCCAAGGTATTGTTTGAGTGATGTAAAATTGGTTCATGTGTAAAATTCTAGCTTTTCATGAATACTTTATCATGGATATGTGCATGCCAGCTTCTTCTGGATTAAGGTGTTATACCTTTAGTGGTTTGCTGCGGGATATCATCTTAATCATTTTTGTTGTAATTTAATCATCTTAATTAAAATTGCATTGAATTGTGGAAAGTAATTTGGGTCTGGAGAGCAGTGGGTTTTGTATTTGTATTTCTTTTCTTTTTCTTGTTAAAAGATGGTAATGGGCTTGGCAAGATTCTGCTAAAAATTAGCACAGTGTACAAAACCTCATGTTGCCAAGTTAGTACAGTATTTCTTCACCTAATTGTGGCCTTGAAGGGTATAATATAAAAGGTCATCTTTGTTAGTGAACTGCAGACTTCTCCTGCGAGACAGAAATCCATGTCCTTATCAAGGATGAAATCTTGGCTCCTTGGTTACACAATTGAGCTTTGCTATAATTTGGTCATCATTAGGCTGTTTATTAAAGCAGTGGAACACGCTAATCAATCTTGGTGCTTTGCTTTCTTAAGCGTACTTCTGAATGCGAATTTGTGTTACGGCTTCTCGTTCTTTTCCTGCTCCACAGTCTCTGTGAAAGGGAAGCGTCTAAATATGAAGTGGATGAAAAGTTGCTGGTTTCCCCTTTTTGGGGTGTTCTTTGCCCAGGAGGTTCCCATTTGTGACAGTGGTTTTGAGAGCTGGGATATTTGACCTCCTCAACTTCCTGTGTTGAGAAGAACCAGGAGGAGACAGTTCTTGAAGGAGCAGCCGCTTGTCTGGTTTGTGCTGTTAAGCTTAAAAAAACCCCAAAAATAAAATGCACAAAATTTCATGAAACCAAAATTTAATTTAAAAGGTGGTTGGCATTCCTTTTCTCTTCCTTTAAAATCAAACAAACAGGCTTAATTTTTGATTTTGGGCTGGGGGAGGGAACAAACCAAAACCCACAGCAAAACAATCCCAAACAGATTTCTGTTTCTGTGGCACATGGTCATGGGGCAGATTTTGGGGGTGATGGTGATGGTGGTGGTGGTGGTGAGAAAAGTGAGGTTTTTGTTCTTTCACCCCTAATTTTGTGTTCTGGGTTACATCTTACGAAGCTGGCACTTCAAGAAGTGTATTTTTGCATCTCTGACTTGTGTATTGTAAAACATAGCTGGTGCTTACCATTTAATTTTTCAATTGCAGTTTCTTTAACCAGCATATATTTTTCTACTTGGATAGATAAATGGATCTTCCCTACTTTTTGGACACTTAGATCTGATTTTGTATGGCTATAAGAGTTATACTTGTGCTTTACAGAACTTCATTCTCAGAGTTTGGCAACTCTTAAATTTTGGTGCCTTCCATCACCTATTTTTATATTAGAGTAGATGATGTGCTGGAAGTGACTGTGTCCTTGAGATACTCACCAGCGTTAGAAACTCGCAGAGGCAGGCTCAGCAGTATGGGATCATCACTATAAAGGACAGTTTTCTGTAATATCACTGCCAACCTCACTTTCATTCATTTTGAATATAATAATCTGAGAGCACTCCTCTAGTGGGATGAGGAAGTCCCATTGTTTGCACATACAGATGAGGACTAGAGGAGAGAGACATGCTCTCTGAAAGTGATGCTCAGACCCTTGGTGGTGTTTGGGCAGGTTAAAGTCTGTGGTCCCTGATCTCCAAAGACAGGGGTTTGCATGTGGACTTCTAGATCCCTTCAGCATTCCTATTCTGGAAGGTAGATATCTACAGTTGTTATTATTTTAATAATATCGCTTATAGATGGCTTCAGCTCAATCATAGATGCTGTGACAAATGCCTAGCTTTGCAGCTGGTTGGTGTGCATGCTGTGGCTCTGAACAGAGTAACATGTTATGCCTTTAAAAATAATTAAAAACTGAGAAAGAGACTATTTGAGCTTGTGGATGAAGAAACCTCTGTTCAAGGACTCCTGGCATCGAGCAACTTATTTCAGGAGTCCTGCTTTTCCTTGAATCTGCTTACTGTGAGCTCCCAGCCTCGTGCTAGTACAACCATTAGTGGCCTGTTGGTGTGTGGGTGCATGCTGAAGTGCTCAGTGGCATTTGAAATGGGTTGCGCACCACTTTATTTGCAACTCTTGGTACTTCTCCAATTGCTCCCAGACAGATAAATGTGCTCTTCAGGAGTTCTCCCCAGGGTTCACTGGTTTGTGCAAGAATTTCTCTTTGAGCAGTTATGAGAACCAAACATTTCTGCTGTGAAGGGGCAAGCTTTCCTGGACAGCAAGTTTTTAATGAAAGCATTGGGTTATGAATGTGTCATCATCTCGTTACTGTTCCTTACCATTTGGCATCCTGTTGGTCTAAGGTAGTTTGACTGTCTCCAGCCTAAATTGAGTGCTGCTTTCAGTATTTATAAACTTTACAACTGTTAAAACAAACCAAGCCTCCAGATGCAGCAATGGCAGTGGGGTTGAAGACAAGGAGAGGTCTTTAAGAAACATAGTCTATTATACATTAGGTATAAATCAACCTCTGAATTGTGGATGTTGGGAGGAAGATTTCCTTGGAGACTTGTAATCCAGAATCCTATAAATCTGCTTGGGTCTTCTCCTGAAGTGTGTGGTGATACTGGAAAGCTCATTATGGCTATAGACCATGGACCTGGAAGTGTGAAATACTACTGCTCCTTCCCTTCCATCACTGTGCTGGATGGACAGGTCCAAGGAGCAGATTATTTTCATTACCTTAGAAGTGACGTGTTCATTGTTGTGTTCTTCCTTACAGTAAAGCCTTCAGACTTGGCTTTAGATATTGGGAGTTGCAAGCAAACAGATGGGTTGGTTTTATTTGCTTTCTGGGGTTTCAGGTGTAAGAGTGCACATCGGTTGCAGTTTTGTGCTGCCTTTCCCATTCCTTGAGGGCTGGAAAATATTTTTCTTTAAATAGAAGGTAATGTTTTGTATCTTCTAAATGTCACTGAGAGATGAGTCTGTAGCTGGCAAAAATCCAACTCTTCCCTGGGTTGTGTGAAATCCTGAGAAGAAAGAACAGGGCAGGAACTAATGCCACTGTACCTGCAGGGACAGGTTTGGCTCTTGCCAGCTGGACATGACAGCTTGTGAAGTTTGTGGTTGCACGTGTTCTTGAGACAAAGGGTCTTTTTTTATGTTGCCACCCAGTTGCTAGAAGCTTTCCTAGTGCTGCAGGTTAAGATACCTATTGAAGGATGGACTGTGTGAGCAACTCTGGTCCTTTGGGGCTTTCTACAAAGAGCAGAATGTGGTTGATATCCCTGAGCAATTTGTAGCTGGTGAAATTTTCCCCAGAAAGTTAAACTGTTCTTAGAGCAGCTTCAAAATGATATCCCTTCTGTGTGCTGCAGGAACACCAGCAATTAGGGCAACTTTATTTTCTTCAGTTCCCTGTGAGTTCATCAGCCTCCAGATCCTAGAGGATGCAGGATGGGGCACCTCCTACAAGACAGATGACTTGTCCATACCTCATGTTGCTCAGTCCCCTTTTATCCCGGTGTCCATCATGGCTTGCACACTGCTCAGATGTGTTTACAGAAGGTTTCTCCTAATGGGAAACATGGCCAGTGATATATGGCCTTGGTTTGTGGGGTTTGGGTTTTTTTTGGGTTTTAACCTTTTTCTCTTACGACTTCTCATGTAACTTGCCTACTTCTTGCATGTTTGTTTTTTTTGGTTGTGCTCTTTCCACCTTTCTTTCTCCTTGGAAGAAATTGTCTGTCCTGGCTTCAGTAAATGTTTTCTCACTTGTCAGAACAAAAGCAGCTAGCTGGGCTTGATAGTTTTTTTGCTCGTGTGTGTGTGCAGAGAATGTGTCAAGGTGTTTTTACGAACACTGTTGTTGAGCTTGTCAGTGGTGGATGGACCAGGAAAGCCAGGCTCCATTATAAATTATGTATCTTAACATATTTTTTACATCCAGTTTGCAGGGAAAGGGTAGCCTGAAGCGAGTCTTGACAGTTCAGTAGAGGGGAAGGCTGCAGCCACCACTCTTTCAGTGCCCCTAGCAAATGACACATCCTCCTGCCTGTTAGGAGCGAGGAGATGGGCAACGCAGACAGGGATGCTCTCACAGTATCTCCATCCCCAGAGAGGTCATCCTGCTGTGATGGTCCTATTGATCCTTCTGTGTTTGCAGTGAATTCTCCTCTCTTCCCCACCCCAGCTGCTCCTCACAGCTGGAGGGACCTAAATGGAAATTGAGAAACCTGTCCCTGCCCTTTCCTCATTGAGAGAGCAGTCTTCTCCTGCTTGCTCTGTGGAGTCCTAGTTACCAAATGATGTGCCGGAAATCAGGAGTCCTTATAACCATGCCTCATAAAAGCTTTTTATTTATCTTTCTTCCAAATGGCAATTTGGGGGTGGATGCTTGCAATTCTTTGTGCATATTTCTTCTGCTCCTTGTATTCCAGGGACCCTGGACTGGAGCTGAATCCAACCCTCTGGGCTGGAGCATCTCCTGCCCTCAGGTGAGCTCCTGTTCCCAGCATGACCATGCTTGTCATAATTTTTTACAAGGTGTGGGCAGTGTCTGCTGTGATCTGATCCATTTTGACTGCAATTTAAAGATGTTACTGGGTCTTCTTGTGTGTGCAGGCATTGACACCCATCCCTCCCCTCTGGGATGCCATTAGCTACAGCCGTTCTGTTTGGTGGAGGATGAGCTGTCAGGAGTTAATTTGCAAACAGGCAGCAGGTAACTGGACTGAATTAAACTGGTAATGCCATATGAAACCCCTTCTCTCTCCTCTCACATCTTTTGAAATGCCTTTTATCTGGGCTATAAATTAAATTATTGTTGTTGATGTTGCATCAAAGAAGCTGCAAAAATGAGTTAATGGGTGCTCCGGAGAGAGGTCTCCCAAGAATGTCTCCTCTTAGTGAAGTATTAAGGCATCATTTTTCCATAACTTTTCTGAAGTTAGACTAGAAATAATCATTCTGTCTTTTCAACTTTCATGATGCATTTACAAAGAAACAAAAGCCCAATAAATATCTTATGTATTATCTTTTCTTGCAGGCTTCATCGTAAAAATATTTATTGAGGCCCCACTGGCTTGAAGTGTTGTGGTCAGCCTCATGAAAGTAATGTGGGGATTTTATTGTTTTTTTTATTTAATGGTACTTAAAAAAAAAAAAAAAAAACAACAAAACCCCACCAAAAACAACTCCAGGAGAACTCTTATAGCCTGGAAATAACTTTTTCCCTGGTGCTTTGTTATTTCTTTACCAGATATGAACCTGAAAAGGAGCAGTTCCTTTCTGTTGTCAAAGATGAGCTAGCGGCAGAAAATGAATGTTTAAAATAATGCTACACAAAGGTTCTTTAAAAAAGATAAGATATAAAAGGTGTGATTTTTTTGTGGTTGGTTGGTTTGGGGAGAGTGCTGGTTTTGTTTGTGGTTTTTGTTTGCTTCTTATCCTGGTTTTGTAACTATGGAGGGCCCAGTTCTCAGGGAGGAAAAGGAAGTGGAACATCAACCATTAACATGATTTGGAGAGGAAGGAGAAGGTAATGGGAAGATTTGGAGGAAGAGAGACAAGGCAGTGTGTCGGCGCTTCCTTTCACCACTTCCGTTACCTTTCTGTTTCTCCACCTCTTCTGCTTCCGAATCCTGGTGTCATGCAACTTAATGCTTTTGATATCTGTATCTGTTTGTCCCTCTGCAAAACCCCTTCTGTCAAAGGCATGCTGGCTTTCATCCCTTAGGGCTGGACAGGTGGCACTTGGGCATACAGAAGTGCAGGAAGGTGGCGGCACGGGCTGGGGTGCAAGCATAGCTGGGGGCTGGCTTGCACAGTGGTTATTGCAGGTTCCAGGGGAAGTGGATTAGTGATTATAAAGTAATGGGGAGATGTTCCTGACCTTTCTTGGCACTGATGGCCCCTTTGAATTTCTCATGAGACATTCTTGTTTGTTTTGAGACATGTAGTTGAAAACACAAACTGGCAGTGGGGCAATTGTGGATCCCAGAGCACCACTTGGAAAACCCTGGCACCAGAAAAGACAGGGAAAAAAATAGCTTGGAAGGTATTTAAAAGTCTCAGGTTGGTATCTTTTTATGAGACGTAGCTACCTAGGGTTTTTTTTGACTATTTCCATCTGTAAAGACACGGGCTTACCCTGTTGTTGAGCTGTGGTGGCATTTAGTCAGGGCTGGAGGCTGGGGCTGACACTCACAAAGATCAGGTTTAGGTGCAAGAGATGGACTTTCTGGAGGTGACTGATTAACTAAGTCCCCTCATTTGTCAGTAGAAGTACAGACTTTGGAAATCCTGCCCCCTGTGATGGCCAAGAAAAGACAAAAAGCAGCTGGGAAGAGTTTCTGTTACAGGGATACGACTCCAAAACTCAGCAGCAGTTTCTTGTTTCTTGCCTGCCAGAGCACACTGCAGCGTCTCCTCCTCGAGTAGTTGTGGTGACTGACACAAACATGTATTTTTCATGTAAGAAATCATCTTTTTGTGAAACACAAAGGTCGCCATGTGTATGTGCAATCCTTCCATCTGGGAAGGGAATAATGTAACCTCTGTCCTTTCAGGCTTCACCTCAGTTGATCTGTACCACATGTTCTTCAAAGTAAGCTGGGTAAGTGGCTAGCAGTCAAGGCAGGGAAAGAGAAATCCCATTTGAGGTTCACCTGATGCCATCTGACATTTTGCTTATTTGGAGAGAGAAGGTTTGGTATGGAAATGCTGGGCCTAGTTTTGAGTTGCTTATGACGCTACTAATCTTCATTGTGAATTACAGCCTTATAAAACCAGATTTGTTTTTTACTCTGTGGTAAAGACTTTTTCTTCCACAGGCTGTCTTAAGTCTGCTCAGATCCTTGACATGTTTCTGTGCCTCACTTGAAGCATGTTGAGAAGCTGTTGTATACCTAGTTAAGCATCTGCATTAGTTCTACAAAATTGAAGTCTCCTTTATTATCCCCCTACTTAGGTTTTATGGATGATGAGGTGCCTGTTCCCTACTTGCAAGTGGGGCTAATATATTCCTGTTCTCTCTTCAGCCCTCCTTCTTGGAGAAGCTGAAAGTTTGCTGTGTGCTTTGAAATAGAAGGAGTTACCACTGCAGCTTCTTTGTTCTCTGGCAGATACAGTCTCCCCCTGAGGAAGCATTCAGCTAGAGGTTACAAAAGATAAAGGACCTCTCCATACTGTACCTTTTTTTTTTAAGTGGTTCTAGGATTTATAAGCATGGGTAGGACATTTAGTCTGCTGCTCTGCTTGGTTTTTTGGTCTTTTTGAAATGACATTAGTGTTGAGGTTTTGTGATACTTTCTGTTGACTTTGTGTCAGGGTGAAGGTTTCTCAAGCCCTTTTTTTTGTTCAGCTTTCCATGACCATCTAGGTTGGAGTATGCCATCAGCACACAGTGGATATGAGTGGTCCTGCCTTGGCGCGAAAGCCATTACCTGCCTTGTCCTTATTCCAGCTACTGGTACTTGGACTGCAGAACAGGTTGCTGCAGAGAAGTTTGAGGCAATTAAATGCCTGTCACTGGTAATGGAAGTTACTGAAAGTCTGCATTTTTGTCACTTTTGATTGGCACATGTGATATCTCCAGGAGGAAAGGCAGCATCTTTTCAGGTTGTCCCCTTTCTCCCAACATCTGCCAGCTGAGGTGGCTGCTTCTATGTTGCATCCCACTTGGTGCACTAGTGTGCTGGGCTGGGATTGCATTTCTCATCATGCTCTCCGGTGGGTATAGTTAGAGAGTGGGAAGAGCCAAAAGAAAGATGTGATGGTCCCCATCCCACAGGATGTAGGGAGGAGACTGCTGCAGCCGTGAGTGAGCCAGGCACTCCGCTGTTACGCTTTCTGCTCACGTCCCCTTCTACAGTTGTATCTTGTCCAACATTCCTGATTTTCCTTGGCCCAGCACTCATCTTCATGATACCCTGCTGGGTGCTCTTTAAAGTGTGCTGTAATCCAGCCATTGGCTCCGTATGGTCTTCGGGCTACTGGCCAGGCTGTGGGATGGGAGCTGCTCTCCAAGGTAAGGTCCGGTCTGGCCACTGCGGGAGAAGGTGAACCACTGCTATGGCCTTGGGGATATCCACATAGCCATCCCACCCCAGGTGAATGTTGGGATGGGCCAAAGGGTGATGAGGTTATATGGTTGATGGGATGTGGGGGAAGGAAGGGCATCTGGGGATCCTCAGGAGAGCCGTCCCAGAAAAGCAGCAGTTGATAGCTTCCATACACCTGGAGGGTGCCCTTCCATACCCCTCATTTTCCTTCTTAGAATTATATTGGGTGAAAATCCCTGCATGGAAAAGCTGCTGCTTGTCCCAGTAGGATCACATTTGAGAGTGCTCTCTAATTTGAAATCACAGCTGAAACATGACTTGCATCTATTTTTTTTTCCCTTCTTTTTACATTCCTAAAAATCATTCAGATTTTGTCTCCTCTTTAAAAGCAGCAGTGCTGCAAACCTCTCCAGCTGCCGTTACGAAACGAGTGAGTTATTCTTGCTAAATTGAGTAGATTGGACTGGAAACACTTCTGGAAATACTGCGCAGGTTGTGAACCAGCTGTTGGCAAAACTAGCCAGGCTTTCATACACAGTAGGCCCCGAAAAAGAAATGGTATTTTGCTGTAGTGATTCCACCCCCCTCTTCTTCTGCTACAAGCACAATCCTGCACTTTTTAATTAAAAAATTTGAGCTGTCTCAGCACTAGGAGAGGGCTGTAAGTCTGCAGCATGAAAGGGCAGTTGTTTCCTTCATGGTAGCTGGTTTCTCTGCCTCCATTGGGCTGTTGGTGACCTGAGACAGTGGCATGTGTGAAGGGGCATAGTGGAGGGAGCAGGTTTTTTTCCTCCAGTAGCAGCATTTTCCTTGCCTTTCCAACCCCTTTCATGACCTGACTCTTCCTCTGCTGCACTCAACGGGTAGCTCAGTGGCAGAAGGAGTAAAGGAAGAGCTTGCCGTAATCAATATAACTCAGAGGAGCATCCATTGGGGAGCAGGAGAGATCCATCGGGGCCAGGTAGACCTGTGCTGATCTTAATCCAGGCTGGCAATTCTGAACATCTCTGTTCCTTCTAGCGGTCTCTCCATGTCTGCCTCAGTCTCATGCTCTTGGGCCTAATCCAGTTTCTCGGAAATTTTCTGCTTTCCCATGAAATATATCCTGTCTTTTCAATTTAGAGCTCTGGTTGTGCATGGGAGGCTTGCAAGCTTCCTTCCCTGCCCGAGTACCTGGGGCAAGTGCAGTGAAGGGGGGGAAGTAAGCACAGAGCAGCCTCAGTGTCTTTTGAGTTATTTTATTCTGGATGCATAGTCAAAAATTCTCCCAGCATCATCTCCCCCCTTTCATGGGAAGGAATAGTATCATTAGGCAAAATGAACAGAGCCAAATTCTTCAGCCTGCTGCTGCTCTTCTTGTTTGTGATGGCAATATTCTTTTCAACTCCCTTCTTAAATGTTTTCCCCTTGCAGTTTGGGTGACCTCTTGAGCTCTCAGGTTTTCAGTCAGGTACATACAGATCAGAATTTCATTCCTGTTTTCTTGCTGCACTTGTATCTGGCCAGGTCACCAGATATAGCCTTGCCATCTCTGGCTAGGGTAAGATACCATTAGTTTCTGAATGAATCCAGCTTTAATGCCTTGCTGTCAGGGATATTTGAATATAAGAGGGGTCTTTTCCCCAACCTCCCAAAGGAAGAACCCTAAACACTTTAAAGAGCTGTATTCAGGAGTCTGCAGCTTTCTTCAGCCAGTTGACCAAGAGGTTGACAGGACTGGTGAAATGCTGCCGGTTACATCCCATCTACTGCTGAGATACTGAAGAAGTTTTGATTCCCTTAGAACAACTTGATCTAGTCTTTGCAGATTGAGATGTTCCTGCTCAGCACTGATCGTAGCATTTAAAAACAAGAGGAGGTATGTGTTGTGGCATTTTGTGGGGGAAGATGCATGTGCAACATGATTCAGTGTCGCAGTGGCAGCAGTGTAAGGGAGTTGATCTGCTAGCTGAGCTGAACAAAAATGAACAATAGTAAAACAAATAACTCTTTGTGCAAAGGCAGGCACAACTTGAATCAAGCAAACTGAATAGAATTAGAGCTCCAAGCAAAATATGCTGTTTAAAAAGACCATCCCTCTCCGGAGACGGTCGTTCCCTCCCTCCTCACACTGCTGTATCATTACCTGGCTTGCTGGAAAGTAGAGTGTATTACATGCAGCTGTTGACAACAGCAGACAACACTAAATGCTCCCAATTATTTCATTATTTATGAAATGTTTGCTGGGTGCAGTCAGTGGGTTCATGAAGAAAATTCTCTAACAATGAGGCCCTGCCAGATTTTTGGCAGAGGCACATCCAAACACATAAAAACAAGCTTAAACACTATAGTTTATGCATAATTCTTTCTTGGCATGTGTCCTCAGTTACCACAATTTGCAGTCAGAAGACACTTTTTTTCATTCTGAAATGATCTGGCCAAAAGTGTATCTAATTCCCCTCCTCCTCCAGAAGAGAAACAGCCTTGTCGAGGGCTGTATGTATGTATGTTTTAGATATGAACGTTTCTATTCACAACACAGCTGCATTGACTGGAACAGTCCCACTTGCTGCCAGATGCCTGGAGTCACAGTCCCACAGCAGCCCTCAAGTGTCACAGAAGGCCAGGTCCTGACTTCTCAGCTAGACACAGCTTTGGCTCTGCTCTGATCACTGATCTCCTTTTACAGAAACTCCAGTAAAGCATGTGCAGAACAGTAAGCCTCTTCTGTTCCAAGATATGAAGTCATGCAGATGGGGGCGGAGCGCAGTGCAGAACCCTGAGCACTTTGCAGAGGTGTTCTTTGGAGCTGATTTCTGGCTGGAAAGCCTTCTTGATGCACATAGTTCATAAAGCATATTACCTAAGTACTTGCCCACAGGGCCACAATAACATTTATGTAGCATGAATTAATGAGTTTCAACTGCTAATTCAATCTGGCCAGTGAATTATTCTGGTTTTGGCAGAGTCTGACCTCTGCAAGAAAGTACTGTGCTTACAATGATGACTCACAATTCTGGCTGCACTGCGTTTTACAATCACATACACCCTTATGAACAAAGAGTGCTATTCATAGAGCAGCCGTGAAAATATACCTCCAGAATACATTTGGATCACTGCTAATTGAAACTTCCTTTTTATAGAAGTATTATATTAAAAATCTAACAATTTCAAAGAGGAGCAGCTGAGCGAATACCTATAATTGGCTGGAGAGACACATATAACACATGATGGCTTGAGAATTCCCTAGAAGAAAATCCTTCACTGGATGTGAATTTTTTAAAACATTTTTCTCTTCCAATTCCCTCTTCAGTCAAAGGCTATAGTAGTAAGGCTAAGTAGTACTAAGTAGTAAGGCTAAGTAGTACCCCAAATTCATAGAGACTTCAGAAGTGCTTTTAAGGATGCCACAATCAGAGAATAAAAAAGTAAATCAACAAGGACAAAAAGGATAACATACTTCTCTGTGCCTCTTTCTCCAACAAGTAAGATCCATAACATGCCTATCTGTATAAAATCACCTGTGCAATGTACCTGACCAAATAAAAATGTTGGAGGGAAAAAGAAAGTGGGTAGCAGTCCCCTGGTCTATAATTTCCACAGCTATCAAGATCACCTGGTATGAGACTGATGGTTCTGTTCAGGTAGTCTTAAGAAGTTTTACAGAATTCTTAACAACAAATCTATTCACTCTCACCTATTATTGACTTGTGAGATGACTGTCTAAACCTTTCAGATCCAGTTGTGCGTATAGCAACTGCTCATGGAGATCCACACATTCGTAATTTTCATGTCTGATTACTGCAGCTCATTAGGCCTGTGAATAAAGCCATATGCTTTGGAAAAATTCCAGGTGCACCAAGCCGTAGCAGCCTCTCTGCTTAGCATCCTATCACTGTGAACACTTGAGCTTCTCTGTGTGCTGATAGGCCTCCCCTCAGAAACCACATCCAGTTCCAGACTTTTCTCATCACTTTCGAAGTCGCCAGCATGACCTGCTGTGACAGCCCAAGCCCCAGACTATCAAAAAAGACTGGGCAGCAACAAACTTCAAATGCCAGCCCAGACAGCTTTATTACTAATGTACTGTTTATGATCTTTATAAAAAAACAACTCTGCAATAACTCTGTGAGATTATCAGAAAGTTAATGGTTCTTATGATTAAAAATGTCTTTAAGAAACACATAAAAATGCCAAAATGCCAATCATCTAGTAAGAAGTGAGGAATCAAATAGAAGAGGAGTTCATTCACCCTGTTGTGAAAAATTTACTTATCCCACTGTCACCTTTTTAAGAAAAGGCACCCAAGCCTTGCTTAGCATGCCTCCCAGAGCTAAGTGAAAGCATATCATTGATTAGTTCAGTTAAAAAGAAGGTTGTGTGAGGAAAGAAAAATAACAGGTGTTCTCAAAATAGGTTGTGATGGGTCTGTTGCATTAGTAATCTCAGAAA
>JAOEHX010063147.1:0-14807 GCA_025448015.1 Bolborhynchus lineola | reverse complement strand
CCGAAAGTCAAAAACACAGTGCTGCACCAGCTACTGAGAAGGAGAAAAATGACTGCTACTGCTGAACCCATGACACATCAACATCAGCTTTTAAAGACTCCAGTGCAAGTAAAAAAAAAAAAAAAAAAAATATTTTTTACTTTTTTGTGGTTTTGTTTTTTGTTTGTTTGTTTTCACTCATATGTATTTCTTTCTATTCCTTAGGCTCTACTGCTATATTCTGTCACCCAGTTTGGTAGCCCTGTGGGTGTGTATCAGCATATAAAATTTCAGGAAGATCGGTAGTGAGCACTGCAAACATTATACAGTCCATGGCTTAGCTGTGCAAGAGAGATAAAAGTTTTATAGACAACTTGAAAATTCCTGTGGTACTGCCGATCAGGAACCATTCCCAAATTACATTTTGCAATATCCCCTTCTCAGGTCTGTTCAGTAAACTCTTCAGCTCCCTTTGATGCTCAAAGGTGTTGGAGCAGCCAGTGTACCTGTTGCATGAGTTATATAGCCGCCTGAAATCTGAATACCTGAAAGATTACTGATTAGTATCCAAGACTAATGTTGGCTACTTCTATCTGAAAAGGAAGAACTCTCAGGTTGTTTGTAAGAAATAGATCTATACATAAGGGTGATTTCTCATTTTTCTCTTCAGCTTAAATAGAGGGTGGCTCATGACATGCAATCAATTTCTTCAGTTTGCCAAGAGCGGTCACTGCTTAATCTTTCTGCCTCTCATTTTCTCATTCTAAATGATGAATATAGCACATATGCATACCTTTGACATATGCTTGCCTTACAGTTTATAATGAAACTCTTCTTTTTGGGTATGAAACATGAATAGTTAGGGTTTTTTTCCAGGGAACTCTGAGTACTGCAAGGACTATAGTAATGCACTTGAATACTAGTAGATTCTTTTGAGTCTTTGCTTTTCACCTAAAAATTGAGATATTGGACAGACTATTATGTCTGAGCTATTGCATCTGTTTAAGAATGTATTTAGTTTCTATGCCTTTTGGCATGTTTCACATATCAGGCTAGTAAGTAGAATTCTCTTTACAAGACCCCTAGAGTACAGAATATATTTCATAAGTGGGAAGAAAACCCCTCCAAACACTATAAATAAAACATAACTTGATGAAACCAAAAAGTATTCCAAATGGTGCATGTACTGAAACTGTATTATGTGCAGTATATTGCACTGTAATTGCTCTATAATCTCTTACATAGTGGTTTTAGAGAACTGTAAATTATTTTTCCCCCTATTTTAATAGTCATATGTGGTACACTAGAATAATTTTAACAAGCAAGAAAGCTAAAATCTGTATTGGGCAGTTATGGTTCAGTTCATGGCTGCTTTTTTAAAAGTAGTATGAAGATGGTTTAGATTAAAACGTGTTAGCTCTATTCACAGGATAAACTACATAAAGCTATAAAAAAATATGTTTATATTGCACAAACAGCCAGTGCATAAAAGGAATTTCTGTTGACCCAATCTTGACTAGTACTGAATAGTAGTAAGCGTAATGAGTACTTAAGTGAAATATTAATACCATTATGTTGAATGTAGATGTAAGGTTAAAATGTTAAGATAATTAGTAAGTCCCCAATGATCTATTTGTGAGAGTGTATTCTAGACAGTATATGTAAAACAGTGAATATAAGACACTAGACAAGAATAGGTAATTCACAGCATTATCAGAAATTCAAGTATTTTCTTCAGGTAGCGCAGCTGGGACTGTCCATGATGGACAAGAAGGGCACTGACAGCTGAATGTGTGGGACAAAACCAAACCTGAACCCCCAAAAAATCCAGTGCCAACCAATTAACAGTTCTGGGTTTAGGTTTACTCCAGTGCAGTTATTTGAGATGCAGAACATCACTGCAATTCTATTGTCCTATGTGAATTAAGGGACGCCCTTATAGGGCACCATTTAGGTAAGCTGCATGCCAAGTTAAACATAATTGTTCAAGTATTTCTACAATTCCTTGCCTGTTAGATCAGTGACCTAAATTTCAGTTTAAAATCTGTGAGTAAAATCTTTTCAACAAACATTTCTTCATCAGGCTGAGGGCTGTCTGTCTGTCCATTTGCCTATAGCCATAGTGGTTATCAGGCTAATACTTTATAGATGCAGTATCTGAATTTACATCTCAATAGTTCAATACAAGAAAGTAAATTTTTTGTCACATTAAAATGATACATATATTTCGACATAAAACATCCCTGATTAAAGATTAAGTCCTTTTTAATTACAGCCACAGATTATAACAGTAAATTGTAACATGAAGGAAAATGCAATTAAAACTGTAGTGAACATTAATGTAAATCAAAAGTCGGTAGTGAAGCAAATATAATGAGCTAGTCAAACCGTGACTAAATCAGATTTGTTAGAGTTCTTGCAGACATATATTTTCACAGAAACCAGACAAGAAAGTTGTTTCATTTAGTTCCCCTTTTAGGACTAAATACTGCCCTTGTAGACATCACTTATGAATTATTGTGGTCAACCTGTGTTACATGAATAGGTACCTTGCAAGTGTTGCTTCAGCCTCTGAGGATGACAGACTAATGTCCTTTATACCTGCATTATCTTGGTAGTACAGTCACTCAATCATCAAAATAGTTATCGCTATCCTGGAACAAAGATCATCCACATTTAAAATCTGAAGTGCAAAACCACTCTTGAGATGTTAACATCTACCTTAATATGTACCTTTCACATTTTGTATTACATAGGACGATGTCAGAATTGTTAGAGGAAATTTAGTCTTTGAACAAATCCAAGAGTTTTTGAACAAAGCCAGGAGTTTTCGCATTTTCGAGCACTAAAAATAAGTTTTGTAGCTATCTCCTGTGATGTTATCTCTACATCAGCATGTGGATCAGATTTTCATATACAGCCAGTGTATTCACACACAAAGGGGATTTTTTGACAATAAAATGATTTCTGCCACATGACTTCCAAAATTTTTTGGTGTTGTTTTTTTGGTTTTGTTTTTTGGTTTTCTTTTTTCGTTTGTTTGTTTGTTTGTTTGTTTGTTTTGGTTTTGTTTTTGTTTTTTTTTTTTTTTTTGCGCCAGGCAAATCAATCTAAAAGTTTATGTGACTAATTTTTTAATATTAGAAAACTGAATGGATGACAGGGTACTACAGACTCAATGCTACGAATGTCTCAAAGAGAAGAAAAAGTCAGTGTTGATGGAGTAGTACATGCTAACTGTGATGTTCATAATGAGAATAAATTTTGTAAAAGGAACATTCATCTTAGATGGTAGCAAAAGCCCAAAGATTTTGGCAGGCTAAATTCAGCACAACCAATGATCTCTATTCCAGACTTCAGAGAGAATTGAAAAAAATAGATGTTGGCTAAAGGCTCTGTAGAAACTATTAGGAAATTTGAGGTGTCACCTTAGAATAGCTGATCAATAATCAGAATATTTGTATATATCTTTTAGGGAGAGGGAGAAAGAGGAAATATAGGCTAATGGAAATAAGAAAGCTTTCAAACAGATATGGAAAGAATGAATAGAAATACGAAGAGAAAGGAAAAGGGAGGTTAAATATACGGTAAGTTTCTTAAGGTTAGAGCATTCAACACTGATCAGATATCTTCCTAGATAATTTTTATTGTTTACTTAGAGAACAATATTGCAATAAGATCATACCTGGCATATGTAAACTGTTTTTTCTGTAAAGAATTCTCAGGTACCCAAGTCTATTTCTTTTTTTAGCATCATACAATATATAAATATTGTATAAAAAATAAATAAATAGAAAAGGATAAATTGAAATATTGGAATTTAGAAGATGGTTTCTAACAGCTGAAGTTCAGTTCTAGGAGAGCATTACAGCTAGTCATGGGCTAAATAATCAAGAATTTCATGAGGAAATCATCATGAACCAATTCAGTAAGACAAAAAATTATCCTTATCCTATTTTCCTGTCTTTAATTTCTGTAAGTTCTAAAATTCTTGCAAGTTCTTCAAAATCAATCTATAAAGCATGCAAATAGACAGATTTGCAAGGGAAATCATTAAGAAGGAAATAATATAAATTTGCACTATATTTGTTTCTGTAAATATTGTGTATGAATGGAGAACATTTACTTTCATGTCTGTTCTCACAACATAGAATCATAGAATAGTTAGTGTTGGAAAGGACCTTAAGATCATCCAGTTCGAAAACCCCTGCTAGGAGCGGGGATACCTCTCACTAAAACATCACCCAAGGCTCCATTCAACCTGGCCTTGAACACTGCCAGGGATGGAGCATTCACAACTTCCTTGGGCAACATGTTCCAGTGCCCCTAACAGTAAAGAACTTCCTTTTTTCTAACCTAAATTTCCCCTGTTGTGTTTTGAACCCATTACCCCTTGACCTACCACCACAGTCCCTAATGAAGAGCTCCTCCCAGCATCTCTGTAGGCCCCTTTCTGATGGTGATATTTTCATCAAACTCTGTTTCTTAAGTAGTCCAGAATATCATAATCAAATTAAATAAAAGATTATAAGGAAATACACTTTTGTGCAGTTTGCCTACATGATGAACATTTTGGGGTACACTTACTATCTCCCCTCACAATGATTATTTTGAATTCCTAGCTTCTGCAAACTGGAACCAGTTTTACTATTCCATATCATCTCAGCTGTCAGCAGATATCACTCACTAAATAAATATTCTGGATCTGATTTTGCCTGAAGCAAATTCTTAAGATAAAAGGACTCTAACTTAGCTTCCTTGACTATATGTCTTCAGGGTATTCATGTCTGTATCTTGTTATTATCTACCGTCTTCAATCTTGTTCAGTTACCAGTCAGCATAGCTATTTACTTATCATGCAAACAAAGTTAAGGTTACGTTTAGAACAATAGCTTCCAGCTGCTTCCAGCTCCAATCATTAAAAGTACAACATTCTGGTCAATTGAGAGAGTAGCTGCCAGTTTTGTTCAAAAATATAATTCAGTGAGCATAGTAAATAAGAAAATGGAGTGTAACATAATAAAAGGATTTTAGATTGACTTGCACAGTGTTGTTGCTTGGCTGCTGTGCAAAAAGACAGAAATAATGTATGCAAATTAGATGAAGTTAAAATTAAAGATGTCTAGCAGAGAATGGCTAAAGACACCAATTTTATTTTATTGTTTGTAAGTGGATAAATAATTCTCCAGTATGCATGAACACAGCAGAAACATGCTACTAAATTCATTTGAGATTTTCATTCCCTTCTCATCTTTAGTCAGAAACTACTTGGGAAATAGCTTCTAAACCACAAAAATATATCAGGCTATTGTCAGTTCAAGGTGAAATTTTTATGTTTAAAAGGATCAGATTAGTGCAAAATTACACAAAGCATAGTTTATATGTAGATATATTTGGCTTAAGAAACATTTGTCAGAAATAGTTATTTTGGTTCCAATTTCATTTTGAGCTATATCTCAGAAACCACTCCGGCATAAAAAATTATATGTATAGAAGACTTCTTTTTTTTTATCCCAATGAATTAATACCGATTTATTTAAAAATATTTACTTACTTAATAGAAGTAAGACAGAATTGTCTCAAGAACACACCAAATGCATAATTTGTTCTATTATTTGCAAGATTATTATCCCCTTGTAGACGTTTTCTACCTTTTAACTATATATATTATTAAGGTACCGTCAATTTTTGATGCGGCAATAACAGAGATTTTACCTTTTATTTCGTGCTTTCATAGTTTCTATATCACTCCATCATCTCCCTTTAAAAAATGCAGTAGCCATAATAGTCCTTTTTTTTCCCTCTTAATCTTCTGAATATTTTTCCCTAACACTGAGTTTTAAGTTGTTTAAAAAACATGCACATATATTCACAGGGGACCAGATGAATGGCTGTGCAGTGACAGTACAATGCCCTCTCCTTATTTGACTATTTGTTACTTTTTCTGTAAGATATATGCATTGTTTATATCCATTTGTAGCCTTTGTAATTTGTAAGATCTTTGGGAATAAGGCCAATCTTTTTGTTTCAATATGCACAAAACCTAACAAAATAAGCTTCCATCTTTGGTGCAAGCACAAACTTCTAAAATACTGTCTGGAAACTCCCAAATGTATGTTTGAGGACTTTATCATTCACAGCGCTATTACTTCTTCCATTTTTCCAAGGAAAGATGAGAGTAAAATAGGTAATGGAAAACATCACGAACCTCCAGGAGTAGGTAGTTGCCTGAAGCCCTCTGTACATTCATTAGCAAGGTCTAAATAGTATTAGCCTGTGTATACTGCTCAGAGTTGTAAAGGAAATCTGTGACAGACATGGGAAAGCACCTGTATCTCTGAAGATCCTATTCACAATGTTTAATTCTAAAGTGACTATTTTCATTAATCGCAATGTCCACAGTTTTAATACAAAAGCAGCCCACAGAATTAAGAAAACTGTCCCCCTACATAACACCAGCAAGATTAAATGTCTGCATCAGTCTGAAGTATGCATAAAATATAAAAAAAATAATGGAATTTTTTACAGATTCTGGTCTGAGTAACTCTTTCTTTGGTTTTTGTTTCATTTTACTTTTCCCTCGTTATTTCAGGAGATTGCTTCTTTACCACTCAAAACTTTGCATTGTGTTTTGTAAGATCCATACCAGATTTTGTCAAACAATTCTGCTTGGGAAGTGCTATTATTTTTGTTGTTGTTTTTCTTATTTATGCTTATGTGATTATCTCAGTAATTTGTGAATGTGAAATTTATTTAAACATAGAATCCCTGGTAGGTACTGCTGAACATGCTCAGAAAGTCTCTAGGATGTCTAGCCTGACAGGGCTTACATCATGATCTCATGATCCAAGGCTAAGCACAATGTTATCTTTGTTACCTGTCAGTAACATAACACTATTGCTGTTCAGTTTTACTCTCAGTAGCTGATCCTCTTAAATGTATTACTTGAAGGTTCCTTTCAAAATAAAACATCTGTTCTTTTTTTACTTTCACAATTCTGTATGTAACAAGCTTCTAATCAAACCAAACTTTTAAATCTGCTGATATCAGTTATCCAACCCTTAGACAATAGCTATGTTTCCAGCATCAAATAACATGCTCCCATGTCACTACCAGGTACCAGTTTTGGTTGACCACAGTGCATATATTCTATTAAAATTCAAGTTTTCTTTTAGAATGCGTCATTTCACTGACTTCAAGACTAGCTTCTGTTCAGGTGACAGCTCACTTTGAACAGGCAACTGGTTTAAGTTCCTTATGTTTTCCTATCCCACAAAATTAGCATATATGCTCAGTTTCGTGTTGAGATGACATGGTATCTTGTGGATTGCAGCACAGTGTTCATATTATATATGAAACTGAAAAGTAAAACAATCAATCCAAAAAGCACACATAGAAGGGCAGAATGGCAATTACAACTTAATAATGGAAAAATCATCACACAAAGTCCAAAGATTTAGATCTAGTACTGTGCAGTACAAACACAGAATAGGCTTTTCTGCTTAACTTTGGAAGAACAGATTATTATCTGGAGCTCATTTTTCAGCAGTATTAGTGTAACCAATATCTAGTGACTCATATTTGACCCAGTAAAATATATCATGTGATGAGAAGATTAATTTCAGCTCATAAAGTATACTTCAATACATAAGATATCCCCAATATTTTAAGTTGATTAATATTCCCTAAGAACTGAATTTGATCTTCCCTGGCGATTTATCTAAATCATGACCTTTGTTTGGCTTTTTTTTTCTGTCACGAGACCGCTGTCAGGCTGCAATTACAGCTTGTAGAGGTGACCCCACATAAATTAATGTACTGTTGAAAACATGAGACCTTAACTGTAACTAAAAGCAAATAGGTAATCAGAGAAGAAATTGCAATGTGAGAAATGAAGTTAAAATAAGCCACCAATCACCTATGTCATTTGTTTAAGAATCCCAATGAAATCTAAAATCAAATGAAATGTGATGGCAAAAAAAATTGTACAACTAAAATTGTATTCTGCTCCCACTAAATTTAATGAGTCTTCAAGTAGTGAAGAAGGAATCAGGATTAAACCTTTAATCATGAAATGCCTATTAAACCAGAGAGTGAGATATCTGACAACATTGTACTTGTACTTAAAGAGGTGTTAAAGATGATCCAAGGAATTATTGCCTGATATGCTTTATCCTGGTGTTAGGAGAAAATGCTCTAAAACAAACCAAATCGAAAAAATCCATTCATGGAGGAGTCATAAACCACCCGGACTAAAGTAATACATTAAGGAGAAATTAGTAATAACTTTTGAAAGGTGAATTATGCCTACTAGAATACTTTAAGGACTCTTGTAAAATAGAAGATAGAGAGAAACATATGTACTTAGTTTGATGCAGTTCCACATAACAGACCTTGATTTTCTATAAAGTGCAATTATACTGCCATAATTCTAGTCAATTGGAAAGGCCTTGCACATGTAAACAGTATGAGGTAAAATAAAGAATAGCCAGGACTACAGAAACTTTCTATATAAATGTATTACATAAAGTCTTCATGGCTACTGTTATGACAAGTCCTACTCTGGCATTGCTACACATCAGTTTCTGGAGGGGAAAATCACACGCGAATGTTCGTAAGCAATTTAATTGTTCTAAAATTTAATAACAGTCACTTCCTTATGCATTTAGAAAAACCATGATGTCAAACTCCTGAATATCTTTTTCATTATTTATGAACAGAGAGTTAAGGCAGAAATGGAACGTTACTGAAAGACAGCTATGTTGATTCAAAGTCATGTTGATGGAAAATTAAGTGTATCTAGTTTCCAAATAAAAGTAGGTGCCTACGAAGCTTTTGAGTCTGTATATTTGAAGGTGTCTATCAGTGAATATCATTACAACTATCTGGTTTATAAAGTGCAGTAAAGCTGAATCTTACTATTCAAAATCGAAGCAATGTGTTCATTTTTTGAAATAAGACAAATCATGTGTCTGTATTTTATGCGTATTCTGCCATCTGTTATACAAGCTTAGGTGCTTCTTGACTTACATAGCATGGTCCTTGAGATAAAGACTTATTTCTCACTCCTATGAAGTCCATGACTGGCCTTTGAAGTAGCAGCATCACAATGCAAACAATAATTGTATAATAACTCTTAATATAAGACTTAATGTAGATTTTCCTGATAATAATATTTACTAGCATTACTTAAAATATAAGAGGTTATATACTCATCTAGTTAAAATTATCTCTATCTGTCTCTGAGAATCTTCACTTCATTTCTCACAGTTTTTTGTCAATATATTTAAGTTCCTGTGGAGATCTAGCTTCAGTGTGGTAAAACTTGAGATCAGGGTCTCACCTAGTCTTTAATTCTTTTTTAGAACATTTTTCAAGGTATGGAAGTGTCATTCAACTTATGACATCCATGAACACAATACCAGTCTTTCTTCTTAAAATTTAATAATGATTAATTCCTCAGATGCATTTACAACTTCATACAGCCACAATTTACAAGCTATTTCTGAAAACTTGACTCTTAGGATCAAATTCTGCCGTTTGATTTTTTTTTTTTATTTTATTTTTTTTCCACAGAGGTAACATTATTTCTTCTGAATTTAAAAAAAAAATAATGTTTGGCATAAAATCTTTTCTCTCCTTGATTTCTTGTCCAACAATTCGTCATATTGAATCCTGCTTAAGTAATCTGTGAACACAGTCATACATAGAAGCCTAAATTTTTCAGAATACTAATACACAACAGTTGAAAATAAGTGACAAAATTCTGATTTTACATTTTACACTGCATGACTATGGTACTTTGTTAACCAAAGTATGGTATTTTTTATGATACCTTAGAAGCACAGATTACCACATATATTGCATGGTTAAGAATAGAAAATACAGACTACAATGGTGAATTTCTAAAGTAATTGCAGTAATGCTCACAGTATGTATATTCCACTTGAGTGAATGATTTCTGATTTATATGTGATCATGTGTCAGACATATTTAATAATTCTACTGATGCACAAAATTTGCTAGTACTGCAAAATGTTTGGAATGCTAAACTAGAATGATCATGTATCTGTATCTCCTAAATCTGTGACAATTTATGTTTTAATTGTTTTCCTTTCCCTTTTAACACAATCCACCTCTATTTTTAGCTAAGTAAAATAATGCTTACACTTGTTCATTTGCTGAGGCTATTTTTTTTTTTTTTTACACTGTCCCATCCATTATTACACAGATCTAAGACTGTGCTCAGTTTAGGAGACTGTTGAATATACTGATTTGCATATATATGTATATATATATAAAAAACTGATTTGTAGCTACTACACTGACAAAAGCTTGGTGATATACTGCAAAATTAATCAGATATTTTACTTAATAATTATTTGCTAGTCTATGCTTCAAAATTTGTCATTCATTCTACACAGACACCTAGGTACACTGTAATTCTCATTAACAGAGAAGTAAGTCTTCAGAACAAAATAGGACCTGGCTTTTGAAGATATTCTCTGATTGGCAGTACTAGCCATAGAAAAATTTCCCTTCCTGGATTCAAAGTACTCCAGAACTGCTGGCTTTCAAAGCATATTGCATGAAACAGATTAAAAAGGGTTATGTCCTTTAAAATTCAACATACATATATCTACAAACATCTGCTGAATTTCCTCCATCTGCTAAATGTATATTTCTGTAAGAAAAGAAACTGGAGGGCTTTTATAAAATACCCTTTATGAACTCCTGTGGAGTATTCTTATAGCTCTATTATCTATGAGCTGCTTTGAACTAAACAGTAAATATGCTCTACAGAAAAGACTCAGAGAAACAGAAAATGAGTACAACAGTGGTTAAGAAAGCAAGGAGGAAAGTCAATTTTAATTGCTAAATCCACGGAATATAGACTGAATAGTTAGGACCCGAGTGTACAAAAGGACCTAATTTGCTTTACATAAAACCACAACGTTTCACCATAGCTGGGGTCTTCACAGCATCAGGGCCCTACTAATATTTATTCCCTTCAGTGCAGTTACGGTAGAGATGGAAAGATAGATCTCAATGGAAACTCTTATGTATAAATCTATTCTTCCCAGCAACACTCACATTTTGAAGACTAGTGACATAGTAGTCCGCTGTAATCTTCAGCTCACTTAAATTTCACCACCAGTCTAAACTTTTGAGATAGAAACTTCAGTGCCATATGTGGCCTTTTTACTCAGTAGATGGATCCTTTGTAACTTCCTGTCCAACTTTGTAACTTACAACAAGGGCCAAGGATTAGCATAGGATCTTAGCTGACAGGTCTTGCATAAGTGAAGTAGAGGGCAGTTTCTTTCTGCCGTTGGCCCTATTTTATGACTCCACTTCAGGCAAATTCTATTAATCACAACACATGTAGGGAACAATTGCTGTAATACTCACTGGACCTCAAAATAACATCAGAATTTAGGCTGGAACTGCTCCCTGGAGGTTATCTAATACAATCTCCAGCTTATTGTTGCTGGCTTCACAGAGCAAGTTGCTCTAGGCCTTCTGGCAGGTATTAGCAGTGTATACTCCTATACATACTATTCAAAGAACTTTGGAGCTTCCTTCATGATCTTGTATCCCACAAGAAGAATGTTGACACCTATGGCAGAGAAAACTTAAGCACCTACACACAAAATCATAGCCTATAAAACCTTTTGTCATTTAATAATTATTAACTCCTCTAACAACCTATCATTCTCTAGGCATGGAACTGAGTCAAAGATGGCTGAGCTCAGTATCTAAACGTTAATCTTATCCCTAAATAGAAGTGCAATATTGTGATTTAATCCGAGGAGGCAGCTCAGCCCCACACAGTTGCTCACTCAATCACCCACAGCAGGATGGGGAAGGCAATGGGAGGATCAAAGCAAGAAAAAAACTTGTGGGTTGAGATACAGACAGTTTAATGGTTAAAGCAAAAGCTTCATGTGCAAGAAACAAAATCAGAAATCGTATCACTACAGGCAGATGTTTAGCTGTGTACAGGAAACCAGGGCTCCATCATGCACAATGATTACTTGGGAAGACAAATTCTCTAACTCCAAATGACCCCCTCTTCCTCCTTTATTCCCTGATCTCCTATTGCTGAGCAAGCATGAATATGAAATAAGGTATGAGGTATCACTTTGGTCTGTTGGGGTCAGTAATGTCCCTTTGCAACTTCTTGTGCACTCTGAGCTTACTCACTGGCAGTGTGTGTGAGAAACAAAGGAGGCCTTGACACTGTATAAAGCATTGCTTGGCAGTAACTGAAACATCCCCATGTTATCAACACTGTTTTCATCATAAACCATCAAAAACATAGCAGTATATTAGCTACTATGAAGAAATTTAACTCTTTAACAGCCAAAACCAGTTTACATTGTTAAAAAGACAAGTATCCAATTTTTCCCAGCAGAATTGCTTCATTAGCAGATTACGTCTAAAATATCATGGCAATATTGCACTCATCATAGAAGTTAACATCTGTAACAACTTCCACTACCAAACAGAGATGGCCATCCTTGGGTAAGGAATTAGGAGGTTCTCTGTTCTAGTTAATATCAATGTGCAGCTAACAATAGCAAATTCTCAAGAATGAGGAGAAAGAGGTAAAAGGATTATAATCATATTTTTGTGATGAGTCTACTACTAAGGAACGGTAGAACTAGCTTTTCCAAAGAGAAAAGCATTAGAATTCAGCCAGCTGAGTTATGGTTGCTAATTGCTTACAATGAATCATGATGATAACTTGGCACTGATTGCAGGATGCAGGTGACACATGTGCTTACTGTAGTTGATAAAATGAAAGTTTGTTAGGTATCAGTAACCAGGAAACAAGCCAAATGGAGTTGAACATCTTCATTTGAAAACCTTCACCATTTTTTTTTTTGTGTATAGCACTGTAGTTTCACTTCTTTTGTTTGATTTGAAAACCTTTAGCATTGCTTTTTTTTTCATACTTAAAGAATAGATTTCTTATTTCCTCTGAAACCTAGTTTCTTTGGCTCAGGAAGGTTGAGTTTCTTGAGATGAGATACTATAATTGGAGGCTATCAGGTTGTAAATGAAGTACCCCTTGTGGGATTTGAAAGCCTGTAACTTTCAGAAAAGCTATCGGTAAAATATAATTATTCCAATTTTTTAGCACATCACACTGAGGCAAGTTCAAGGGTTCATTTTGTAGCCAAATCATAACATTTTCTTATTAATGTGAAAAGCATTTTAACCTGTTAAAAATAAATAAATATTTCTGGAAATCTCTTAACTTTTACTTGAAAGAAATAGGAAGAGGCTTCATTTTGTATAGCTTCTCCTATATTACTGTCTTCTCTTATTTTGTTAGTTTTTTAATTATTATTTTATTTTAACATAAATATATTTAGCTCAATATTTTTACCCTAGCAAGAAATAGACACAGATATAACAGCATGATACAAGGACAGTTGATTAACAGGTAGAATGTCTGAATGTGTAATAACCTTTTAGCTTAAGGGGGGAGAGAGCTTTATGTGAAGTTTCGTATGAAAAAATAACTCGATTTGTATTTAGAAATGGCACTGGCACAGCAGCCTGGGCTCCCTTTGTTGGGGGATGCTCCACAAGTGGCATCCAAAATATACAGAATCACTCCTTAAGAGTTGGCAGAGGTGTCCCCACAGCTGCAGGCAGGGTTGCCCCACTGCTAAACAGGCAAATCTGTCAGAGCTGCTTCACCCAGCTGTGTCCAGCCAACACCTGCCCAGCCCCATCCTCACTATTGCTGCTGCTCCCACTCCACTGCCGGGCATTACCGGCTGTTCTGGGCAGCGTGAAAGTGCTTCCCAGGTTGGCAGCAGAGGGAAGAGCTGGCTTGGGTCTCATGCAGCATTTTCTCTGCCCCTTTCAAGTGCACAGACCATCTGAAGGAGTGGAGGTACCCTGGATCACCCAGCTGCCCTCCATAATGCTGATGCTCAATGAGCTGAGTGGCCGCAGTGCTGTGAGTGTCCCTTCTGCCTCTGCTCTGCTCCGCTCCCAGGCCCTGCCCCAGCCCAGAATCAGCTGCATCACTCCTCACCTTCTGCCCTTTTCCCCTTGCCGAGGGGATGATGCTACAGCCAGCAGCCTGGAGAAGCTGCTCAAGTACCAGGCTCAGGTAAGGATCACTTGGAGTGCAACCTCACCCATCCCCACCTCTCAGGCACAGCCAAGGATCTGATACAGTTGAGGGTCCCCAGTGCACTTGGTGAGCGCAGCATGTTTCTTGCAGGTGCCAAGCAGCTGCTGCCTCCCATCTCCTCTGGCAGTGAAGGTGGATGTGGCCATGCAGCTGGTGAGTGTGGAGAAGACAGGGGCAGGTTGACCCTTGTCTCCTGCTCTTGCAGGCAGGCACATGTGCTGTGATGGGGCTGCTGCTGCTGCTGCCCTTCCTGTCAGGCATGTCCACCCCCATTGCTCTGCAGCAGGAGAGACCTGAGCCCCATGGCCTGTCATTCCCAAAAGACACCTCCCCTCCTGTGCCCTGTGTGGCAGGGGGACAGTGTTGAGGGAGTCTGGATGCTCCCTCCTGGTGCTTCTTCTCCAGAGCTTTTTGCTCTATTTCCCTTGGCAGGAGGCAGGTCCTGCAGGAGGAGGCTGCCCTGGTCATTTGCGTGGCCAGGGACCTCACCTGAAGCAGAGGAGTCCAGGCTGTCTGGCTCTGCTGGTGGAGGTGCTCTCTTCAGCCAGCCCCTGGCAGGTCTCTGCAGCCAGGATGGTATGCTGCCCCTGCCCATCTGGGTAAACAAGCCTGTCCAGGAGTTCCCATCCCATCCCATCCCATCCCATCCCATCCCATCCCATCCCAT
>JAOEHX010063146.1:0-10632 GCA_025448015.1 Bolborhynchus lineola | reverse complement strand
GAATACCCAGCCCGACCAAACCATGCACCCCCACCACCCTTCCGGGTCTCTGCTCTCCGTTTCTGCATCCTGGGCATGACGTGACAAGAAGGAAAAAAAAACCAATGGCCTATGAAACAGCACAGAGATCAGGATAGTGCCATTTACACAAAAAAATGTACTCCTTTGAAAAAAAATCCTTTGAGGCACAAGAGTGTGTCAACTACTAAAAACATAAAATAAACTATACCAGTCATCTCCAGCTGCAGATTCTGAGAAAGTGAACAAAGGCATTACAAGGATTTCTGTTTCCTTGACAACAGCATTGCTGGAAACAAAATAATTAAAAAATACATCTCTATGTAACAGGGATTTCTAACCGTATCTAGGCACTAACATGCCAAATGTGGAACAACCCTTACCTACACATACCTTTGGGATGAAGAGACCAAAATCCATCACCTTCAAGAACTGTTCTTTGCTGACTTGTGTTAATGGCTTTTGCAGAACAGTTGTGCGAGAGCTAACTATTACATCTTCACCTGCATTATCATCTAGCCACAAGCACAATCAGAAGCTTTAACTTATGGTCAAGCACATTCCTTCCATTAGCAAGCTTAAAGTTCTTGGGAAAAAATATACTTAGTTCTAAATGGACTAGGGAAGAAGGCCAGAATAAGGCATCATAAAGAAATGTCAGCTTTGCTATTTCAGAATAGCTTATTTAGTGGCCTCTTCAATGAGAAAGCAAAGCTTTTTTCACACATCTAGGTAAGCAGCACACAAGCTCTGGAATACAGGTGTTTGTCACTTCCAAGATAAAGGGGAGAACTGGTTATTTTTAAAATACAGGATTAGAAGCATACCAACATCAGAGGTATTTTTTTAAGTTCCAGTTAAAGCGGAATATATGTATTAAATAGTATGACTGCCCCAAATTCTCATCTTGCACATCAGCTACAGTAAAAGCAGCATTGCCACAATCAGATTTTAAAAATTTATCCAAGAATTGCAATGCTTAGGATACCAGCAGCATGATAGCTAATAATACTTAGCGAAGACTTTGAATCCAGCCTAGCATTGATGGGGCTATGGCCATTTGACAGCTATGCAAGAGTGCATAGGAGATATGCTGGCAGTTTAAATTTATTCCTCATTAAAAACACATGCATCTGACAGAATAATGGAAGACAAGCTGCCTATTTCAAGTAACTGTGCACAGAACGGTTGAAGACTGCAATGTTAGTTTGTTACCTCAAGGCAGAGTGACAGCCGTAACTAGGAAATCTGCATTGCTACCATCAGCGCTACACACATTACATGGATGAATGGAGGTTACCATGTTCCATTGCTCTCAGTCCAACACAACGGATCAAGAATAAGAAATTCCTAGAATATATTAGTATGCTCTCTCCTAATGAACACACTACAAAATAATAAAAGGTTTTAAAAGTATGGATAAAAATGGTATTTCTCATAGTACTTGATATCCCTGGAAGCAAAATTATTAAATATCACCATTATGGGTAATATACCACTCTAGATTTAATGATCACAGAGTCTCAAAAAACTACAGAAGTATCTGAAAGAGAACTCTTCAGGTATCAAGCTACAAAGATTAATGACTTTGGAGCTCAGAAATCCCCTGATTTGAAAATAAGCAGAGATGAGGACAGACTTCCATCATCTGAAGGGGGCCTATAGGGATCCTGGGGAGGGACTCTTCATTAGGGACTGTAGTGAGAGGATAAGGGGTAACAGGTTCAAACTTAAACAAGGGAAGTTTAGATTGGATATGAGTGAGAAATTCTTTCCTGTAAGGGTGGTGAGGCACTGGAATGGGCTGCCCAGGGAAGTTGCGAATGCTCCATCCCTGGCAGTGTTCAAGGAGGGCTGGACAGAGTCTTGGGTAACATGGTTTAGCGGGAGGTGTCCCTGCCCATGACAGGGGGGTTGGAACTAGATGATCTTAAGGTCCTTTCCAACCCTAACCATTCTATGATTCTGTGACTTAAAGGCACTATAAACCTTTAATTTGCTCTTTTTCTCTAGGTATCAACTTATGATCCCTACTAGAGACTGACCTTTGGGCTTAGACAGAGCCTTGGTCTGTCTGAACCAGTACAGCTGGTCTTGCATTCTTAGTCATGAAAAGCAGGCAACACCTCTTTTCAACAGGCTGACATTATTAACTAATTCTAAAGACTTTTGCTTTCCTTGTATAGATTTGGCTACAGATTTATAGATTAAATGGAAACACAGTTCAACTAGTCAAGTAGGAAAAAAAATACATTAGGAAGAACTTCCAAAAACATGTACAAATCATCCCATTAAGGGGTATTAATATACATTTTGTGTACTGAAGAATCACATTACTTTCTTTCCTTGGTCCTGTTCATCAGTGGAGGATGAAAGTGCTGAAAATTTAGAAAAAATTCTTTGCAACAGATAGAACACTTGCTGTAATGCTCTAAACAGAAAATCAGGAACACACAAATAAAAGTTTAAAGTTATGTAAAGATGCTACCCTAATTTTATGACAAAAGAGGAAATATGGAATAATGGTATGGGAGGCTTGAAGTTATGAACAATTGCTAAAAAGCCAGGTCCAGTATCAGTAATTAGTGAAAATGTTCACATCTCTGTGGCTATGTGATTACAAGGTCTTCCAAATAAAACAAATCAGCAATATGAATGCAAGGTACTGGTTTCTGCAATTGATAAGCATGTCTTGCAAGAGACATGCTACCTAAGGCAAATAGCTGTATTCAACAATAACCTGTGATTCTGGATTCTGTATTTGGGGTTCTAAACCAAAAACATGTTGAATATCCACACTATGGAAACATAGCAGTAATAGCATTGAGTATCAAAATTTATGCAAAAAATACTCAACAAGATACTAAGAATACAAAGACTATTTTGGTGCTTTAAGTAGGCAAAACTAAAAACAACAGTAGTATCTTAATTTTCATTTATGGCAGCTATTCAAACAGAAGGTAGATAAGAAGTGTTATCCAAAGAAAACAAACGTAATCAATTGTGTTTCATAATCCTTAAAATATATACTTAAAGTAAAAACATAAGCCACTGACAATACAGTTAAAATGTAACAGTGAAGAGCCCTGCCCCAGCAAGAGCTCTCAGCAGTACTTTCACTAACTTGAATCAGGTTTCTTATCCCTTTCTCTAGCTACCTAGACTGAAGTACTATCTGCTTCACCTTCCAAGGGCAATTCTAAGAAAATAGAGGGTAGAGGGAAGCTTAGATTTAGTCTTGTCAAAGCCTAAATCTAAGCTTCCCTCTCCCATTCCTTACAAATATAAGATTTAGCATGGAACATTCTTGTATTAATGCTCCGGATTTGAAGAGCTGTGGGCAATTAATTTGCAATATGTATCAGTTCCCATATGAAGCTCTACCTTAATTCCAGGTTTCTATGAAATCTTCTTACACTTTTTGCAACACAAGCATAAACTTTCAATTTTGGTCTTTCAATGCACAACATGGAGCAAACATAAAACTGTCCTAGTCTTCAGAGGCACAGTTTAATCACCATCCCTTTTTAAAATGCTGAGGAGCCCCATCTACTGGTAGAAGCGTTACTCTAAAGAATTACATCCCTGAGCTGGTAAGTGATTTTTTTTCAAGTGTACCACTTGATAACTGGGGTTTTTTAAATGTTGCCATACACAAAAAAATAAGAGCAAATACTTTAAATGAAAAATATAAAATTCACTGAAATAGTACATGAAAAATTTAAGAGGAAAATAAGCACATAAGAATGGTTAAAAGATGAAAAACTGCAAAATGATTAGGCTAAATACTACAAAAAATTGCATACAACTGAAGATCTTTTTATTTAAGCACAACTTCAACTACCACGCTCAGTCAGATACGCTTAGACAGAGATATTGGTTCTGAGAAATCTCCACTAATATTGTATTGTTCAAAAGATATATGTCATGATGCATACATTGAATGTAAGGACTAAACCCAAGATATCTACACATTAAAACATTCAGTCACATCTATTCATATGACTAACTGGAAGTACAGAGTTCTGCAGCCCTGGATTGACTACTTCCTCTGATCATACAGGGATTTTAGGCTTCTAACCCTGTTTTGAGTTTTATTTGAATCACATGTTGAACAGAAATAGCGCAAACATCCTGAATGTCTGTAAATTCCCATTAAAGAGAAAGAGGATCAGCTTCCATTGCCCAGATTTAAACTAGCAATTCTAAGCAGATGTTCCTGGGTGAAAACAACAGAAAAAGGTAAGCTGTGGGAAGGTAAAAAAAAAAAAAAAAATAAAAAAGTGTATCTGTATCTTCAATCAGTTGCTTTGTACTTATATTAGAAAATGAAGAACTTCGGGAAGCAGCAAGGAGCCAAAAAATTCTCAGAAGATAAACTACTGCTGTCACAGTCATTATAGATTTATGGACTTGTGACCCTAGAAAGTTAATGAAACTAGTTTCATAACATCAAGTCAATATTTTATCTAACCGTGCCCTCTACTGGCCTGAAAGGTACTTGCGTAAAGGTGCAAACTGAAGATCCTACTGCTCATACCATTACAGTCTTCAATTTCATTAAGAAATAACAGCAGGAAGCATTCATGGGTATTTCTCTACAGGTAACTTTCCAAAGAGAAGTATGTATGTATCTTTCCAAACAGAAGTATGCTTTCATATACTTTTTAACAGTCACATTATTACTTTATTAACATTTTACTCACATGCTCTGAAGTGTTGCCACTTTTTGTATTAAATTGCCATGGTTTGGGGCACGAAGAGCAATTAAATTTCTTCAAAAAACAACTTTAATGTTAAGGAATGCTTCTAAAGAGTAATCTTTCTTTCTGCTTAGAATACAAGACAAGCTATAACTACCATTTATTTTTTATAATTTTACATTGCAATAGCAACTTTGATTTTAGATTGTTTTACCAAATTTAATACATCCATAATTCCTCTTATCAGTAAAATGAGCCTCTGGGGTAGTAAACAAATATTAAGCATATTGTGTGACAGTTTAAAACAAAAAGTCAAATTCAGACATATTGAATTTAGAGGTACACAAAATTTCATACAGTCTTAATTTAAATTACTATTTACCAAAAACATCCATCAGTACTTTTTGCATATTTTAGTCTCCTCCTTCTAAGTCAGTTCTTCAAGTAACACTCAAGATTTAACTTATTCAATATATCAAAGAACACCTGCAAAGAAAAACAAAAGTACTTTTTTCCTCCATTTAATCTTTAAGAGAAAGATGTAAAAAAAAACTTGGGAAAGAATAAGAAGGAGGAATTACCCACAGTTCAAAGTATTCAGGCTCTAGTGTGATGGTGTGACACATTATGCTGACTACAGAAACAGTGAGGTTATTATATCTGAAGAGAAGATAAAGCAACTGAGAAGAGTAAATTTGATTCATGCTATAAATCTGGACTTTTCTGCGAGCATCAGTGATTTAATAGACACTAGGAGAAAAAAGCAAAAACTCTGTCCAACATTCAAGAACATCAAGAACATCACTGCTTCGAAGATGCAAAGTGAGCACATACAGGGCCTCCTGGCAAAACTGAGAAAAGAGGGGAAAAAGAAAAAAAAATTCTAAGAGAAGAATAGTCACACAAAAGCTTAATACTAAATGAAACTCCAATTCTCCACAAGTTAAACAGCAAAGTAGTTTAAAAGAAACAAAATCTCAAGAAGAGAATTTAACAGTATTTTACCCTACATTAAATCAGAATTTAAAATCAGGTTTTAAAGTTCTAAAACCTCAGGAGAGAGGCTCCAGATATGCCTAGCTTAGTTCTAAAGCCTCAGGAGAGGTTTTAGAAGCATACTGATACAATGGGTGCTCTTCTTGCCTCTTTACTTACTAAGGTTTACTTTAAAGCCCTAAATTTTGAGGTCAAATTTTAAAGTAATTGTACCTGCTATGTTAAATACAATAAAGCATGCCATTCCACCAAGAAGGACACTTTCTGTATGCTCTTATCAAAACCATGTGCCTGTGTAAATCCACTTCAGACTACCATTTGAACCCAGAGATGGTATTAGCCCTGCATCAGGGAAAACACACACATAAAATACTTTTATATTTCACCATGTTAAAACAAGACTCATTGGACTAAATTAACACACAAAAAAAAATGAAGCCAAATTCACTAAAGCCAGAAGGAAATTTCACTTTAAGTATTTAACAATTAACCCTTGAAACAACATTAAAGTGGGAAGACTCCTTAGATCATGAGAGGACACCTTTCTGGGATGCAAAACATCAGTTCAGATGAAAAACTGAACTGTCAGACCTTAGGCCTACAGAAAGGTAAAGTTTCTCAAAATATTATTCCAGTATTGGCAGCCAATTGTTCAATGACTGAAGACAGAATCTGTAGTCAGACCACAGTGCATATAGCCATTGTGAAACTAAAGTAGGAAAAAATGAAAACATTAATACACATCACAAGAAATGACCTAGCAGAAATATAACTGACATGGTCAATACAAAAAAAAATTGTAGGTATAATGAAGGATCAGGCTGCAAGTTCATAACTTGGACTTAAAAGCAATTCCTCAAATTCTGAATACATTGGAACTGTTAAACACACACAAGCAAGGATGTTATTCCCAGATCATTATTTAATGGTATACTTTAAAGCTTGATGATTGATCCACAAAGCATCTTGTTCTACATTACCTTGACTGTTTTGTCCATAGAAGCAGAAAGAAGCATGTGACTTTGTTCCCGTACAGGACACCACTGAATTTCATTGACAGGGCCGCTATGTTTAGACATACAAAATATTAAGCTTTTGGGCACTTCAGTTAATTTGTATTTCAATCCCAAATATGGCTTAATTAATTCAGAGATCTTTCTTGAAGTCTGTTCTCCGGATATGTCTAGCTTAACATCACAATCTGAATTTTCTCTCTGATCCCATTCTTTTTTCTCAGGCATACTGGAATTTTCTTGACGCAATCTTTTAGGGATATATGGTCTAATCCCTTTTATGGCAGCAGTACTGTCTTTATGTATTCTCTTGTGGGAAACACCATTTCCAGGGCTCGTTGAAGAGCTTGATGCTTGTTCATGGTTTTTGTAGAACATACATAATGCAGTACGACCAGAGTATGCTCTCTTACAACAAGGAGATGTCAAATCAGTGTTGTTATTCTGTACACAATGCTCAAAAGCATCTTCACAAGCAGTGCTTGTGCCAGAACAGTCTGTGTTGTCAGTAGGCTGCATTTCATATGTAGATTTTGTACCCAAACTACCAGGTGCAAAGTACTGAACACAATTCACAGAAGAACTTGGCTGGCTTGTTTGTTTGCTGGAAGTATTGGGGACTTCAGTGTCATCAGTTTCTGTCTCAGAGTCTGAATCATCATAAGCAACCAGGGACAAACTCATTATGGCTAGACACAGCAGACTCCAGAAATCTCAGTGCTGGAATCCTCCAAAAATATGATCTAAAATAAAGAATCAATTATTCAGAGCAAAATTTATTAGTCTGCAACTTGAGTAACTTAAGGATATAAATATGCTTTTCTTCCCAGAAAAACCCGTAACTTTTATTCCTCTTTATTAATGGAATTTATTCCTGTATTATAACACATGTGCTCATTCAATTATGCACCACCATTTGCCTCCAAGCACTTTACATACATTTTTAATGCACTGCAGAGATACATTTGCATACCATAAAACAATGAAAATGAGTATGAAAAGGAAAACAAACTTGCAAAATAAGTACTGCAAACTACTTTCACCTTACTTGCAGTAGCACTTCCTCTCATACATCGAATAAAGATGGTAATTAATTATGCACTGTTTTGGTGTGTACATTTCAAAGAACACAAATACTACAGCTATTTTGGGGTCAGTCTAACAATATCTATTTCTTAACGGTACAGATGACTTGAAAGAAGTATGAAGGGGTTCAACTGGCAGCTAAAAAAGCAAACATGGTTTTGACCCTATGATTCCACAACCCATTCAACAGTCTTCCAGTGTGAGGAAATTTTCCAAATGTATACACAGTGCAAGTTCCACACAGCCTTTATTTTTACAGGACAGAATTATACCAGAAACTACACTGAATTTGCTGTTTGCATTTACTCACAGAAAAATAAGAGCATAGATGCTTGTTTACTGTGGAATAAATTCTTCCAAAGTGTCTGTGAATTAGAAATCTCACACAGAGAATGTGTATGTAACATGCTGAATAACTCACCACCATAACGATCCCACCAAGCTTCTGCTAATAATTTGCATGAAGCATGTGGACTATAGCGTATTACATTCAAACAATTCATGTGTTTGCAGAAAAAAATCTTTCAACCTCCGCTGTTTATAGTCAAGAAGTGCTGCTCACTTTCAGTTAACATTGAATAAATGGGACATTTCATTTCTGCTTTGTTGCCTTGCCCAGCTCCTATCACTCATTATGCTAAAGTGATTTCATCCACACCGCTTTGAGATCAGCTGCTGAAATTCTTGGTTTAGGTCAACATATAAACTGTCCTTAAAAGCATCTTGATTAAAATGAGAATGCTGTATGAAAGTCAGTATCTATGTAAGCATCTGCAGAACTGATGCCACAAACGTAGGTCCTCCAAATACCACTCCAGAAGTAGCAGTACTCTGGAATTTGCAAAAATTACTCACTGAACTTCAGAATTAGATCTATTTGAATTAAAACAAGAATGCTTCATTTAACCTAGAGAAGTGTTACATTACAAGCTATGGTCTAAATTCTATAACGAAATCCCAAGCACAAATGCAGAAGACAGGTTCCTATGAACCTCATAACTGATCTTTCCAAGATAAGCAATCAAGAGTTTAACTGAAACAGGGTGACTAACATTTCTGCACATAAAAGCATCAAGGTCTCCCTCTAGAGGACATTCTGTCTTTATCTGAAGTTTATGACAGCTGAGAGCGCGAGCAACTAAGAGCAAGGAACAGTTCTTTTTCTGATAATACAACTTCATTTATTAAACCAGCATTTCACTTAAACAATGTAAAGGAAAAAAAATAAGTAGTGATTCAGGAAAACTTAAGTAACAATTCCAAAAAAAAGGTAAATTGAAGACTTTAGTAGTAAACTGAAATTTCTTATCAAATCAATAGTAACTTTGAAGGACTTCAATAATCGAAACAAGCAGTTAGTATTAGCATTGCAGTGCTGGAAACAGGACCCAGGCAAAAAGCATCGTGTTTAAAGAACAAATACAGTAAGAAGCTGACCTCCTGCTGAAAGCTATAAATGAAGATACACAAGTGGATTGGGTTGGACTTTCAAAGTTACTGTACTTTGTTTTTACACCAAAAAAACCCTAAGCTGTGATTCAGAGATGGTGTCTTGAACATGCAAGGTTAAAAAAGTTTCCTACGACATACCAGAATGAAACTGCCCCATTACACTTGGTTAGTAAAGGGTCAGAGAAATCCTTCCGCTCACACACACCACTCATAAGCATTAGTATTTCCGTAACAATAACAAAACTCTGCCATCTCAAAGTTTCCCATTCAACTTCTGCTTCTAAAGAAACATCACCCCAAAGTTCGTCATAGTGCCCTAACTAAAGACAAACACAAGGGGAAAAAGGCACAATGTACTTCCTTGGAAGCATACCGTAAGCGCACCGAATTTATTAACAGCAGTTAACAGCGCACTGAGCTAACAGGTAAGTTTGTGAAGTTCTGGTTTTCTTTTTCCCCGTGACCGATTTATCCGAAAGCATTAAACCGAAGAGCGTTAGGCTAGCACGCACAACGCCACACACCGGCTAAGAGACCGCGAAAGTCACCCGAGGCACGACGTAAGAGGCAGGAGCAGCACTGCCAGCCGCCCAAGGAGGGATAACAGCCGGACAGCCCCGCCTCCTCTTCAAGGGCCTCCTAACTCCCGGCGCCCCACAGCCCAGAGCCGGGAAGAACGACCCCCAACCCACCGCATGAGCTGCCCGGCCCGCGGGTGCAGCACAGCGGTCTGCAGAGCACCGCGACCCCGAGGCCGTTTCCTTCCCGTCTCTCCTGGCACCAGAGCTGTTGTCGCACCGCCCACCGAGGCCACTACTGGGACCACCTCCACTGCTGCCCCCGCAGAGCCCGGCTCCGCGCCGGGACCTCCCCACCGCACCGCACCGGCACCTACCCCGCGCAGACCGGAACTCACCAGCCCGTCCGCAGCGGCTCCGGGTTTAAAGGCTCACCGGGTGGAAACAAGGCCTTCCTTCCAAACCGTTCTACGTGTGACAGTTCTTGCGCAGGGACCACTTCTTGGGAAGAGCAGGGGTCAGGTTGCGGCTGTCTGTGCGCATAGGAGCCCTTCTGCCACTGTTGCTGGCGATATAGAAGGGTTTCGTGTAGTTGGTGACTCCAGAAAGTAGGAAGACGGTGGGAAGCAATGGTTCCGGGGGTATGCGTTTCCCAGCCGGGAGGGGTGGATGCCGCGCGGCGGGGTGTGATGCAATGGCAATGGCAGTGACAGCGACAGCGGAGGGTTGAGCGGAGCCGAGCGGAGCCGGGCCGAGCGGAGCCGAGCGGAGCCGGGCCGAGCGGAGCCGAGCGGAGCCGAGCCGAGCGGAGCCGAGCCGAGCGGAGCCGAGCCGAGCCGAGCGGAG
>JAOEHX010063144.1:0-17678 GCA_025448015.1 Bolborhynchus lineola | reverse complement strand
AAAGTATGTTTGTTCTGTGTTTTCAAGAACATCTGTAGAAGTCTGAAGGGCAGAAATCATATCCCTGGAAAAAAGTTTGCCAGAGCTACTTCTCTGAGAAAGAAAAAAAAACAAACAAAAACCCCCCCTCACTGTATTGAAGAAGGGAAGGGACAATTCTGATTCCTGCTATAAACCTCAAAGCTTTAGTGATAAGATAATTCAGCAAAGGATTGTGCATTCTGAATAATTCTGAATAATCTGAAAAAAGATTATGAAAAAATAGACTCTAGAATTTATCCATGGGCTTTAAATGAATGCCTGATACTTGTTTCTCCTCATTTTCAGTTTTAAACACTTCACCTTTCCAGGCATTAGTAGACATTTAATTTTACTTCCCCTTACTTTTAGATTTGCAGGTCCTGGGCGAAACTGTAGCCTCAGCTGTGCTAATGCAAACCAAGCAATTCTTTTCACTTAAGTGTATTTGCATTAGTGAAGGTGAAAGCAAGACCTAGCTCTCACACCTGATGCTTTATAGCACTGTAATTAATCTCACACTAGGATCTCAGAAACAGAAATATTCACATGCTCATAACACTGTGCTAAACATGTGTCTAAGTCTATTCCTGTTCAGGCTTTTACTGAAGCATAATTTAAGAATGTAAGTTTGGCAAAAAAAGAAGAGCTAGATACTTTGACCTAAGTTTCTAAATATACCATTTGCCTATAGACTTTTCTTTAAATGTGCTATGACTCAGACATGCATTCACCTGCAATCTGTGTAATTAGTGAATAGCTATATACATTTTGTATGACCAGCCCTGTTTGCTTTCTGCATAAAACAGAAGAGGTCACCATAGCTGAAACAAACCTGAAACTTGAAGCTAGAGTAATAAGTAACTTGAATGCAAACAAATCAAGCAATCTCATCCTGAAGTGAGCATGAAACAATCTGCTTTCCTTAATGAACCTCTCTAAATAAGCTAAGTGTGAAAAGAAAAGCATGTATTTTTGGGAAGCCAAAGTGGAGCTTTGATAAATTCAAAGCTAATAAATTCAAAGTGGAGTCTGATAAATTCAAACCTTCACTGGTCCCACCCTGCCTTACCAGGTGACCCCACTTCTCCCTCCCCAGTACCAGCATGCTCCAGCATGTCTGCTCTCCCAGCTCTTAGGAAGTAGAGGAGAAGTTTGCTATGGGGAGGAAGAGTTTTTATAGCCTACCAGCTGTGTGAACAAACTGAGACTTATTTGGCTTCTGTGAACTGGGCTAAATCAATGAAACTTCAGAGCTCAAGCCTGATGCTTTATTTCCTTCAGTCTGAGGTTCTGCTTGCTATAAGCATCATCTGGAACAGCACGTGTGAGTCTGTGAAATGAAAAAGGAATGAAACCGGAATGTGATTGTACGTAAAATCAGTTCCATGCTGACATGATAATACATTCAAAATTCTCATTTCTGTAGAAAGCTGACCACAGGCACTTCAATTGGTATTTTGATTTGTAACGTGTTCCATATGTTTCTCTCTCATTACATAATGGGGAACATTCCCTCTAAAAACATCTGACTTGGAGCTCTGCATCGAGTAAGCTGCTCATGTTTCAACCACATTTCCCAGACACTGAACATTCAGCAACATATTAATTTTAGTGACAGCCACCACTAATGAGGAACAGCCATGTGTTCACCAGGTCTTTTGCAACTTGGAGAATGTTATATTAACAACAATAACAACAAAATTCAGATTCATTTATATGACAACTGAATCTCTAGAATCTCAATTTTAACATCCTAACACTCATACTGAATCAGTGTTTGCACTTCTTTCTCACTTCTTGTAGTTTCTCTTGTTATACTTCATCTCTAGTTAGGCCACTTGTTCTGATGTGTGTTCTGCATATCAGAAATAGGAAGCTGGGGCATGAATAGGAAATTTTATCAGAAGCTGAGAGCTAGTGAAAAAACAAACCACTAAGGCCATTAGAAGTAGAAAGCCTTCACAACAGCCGGTAGCTGCATTAGATCAGAAAGGCCTAAAGAAAGCAATTAGAAAAGCTGAGGCAGATGATGGGAGAGCTAAGTTATTTTCCTGCATCAGTTTTCCTTGCTTAGAATATCAGGAGATTACTAATCTCAAACCTACTTCTTGTTGTCTGTCTTTGGTTGGTTGGTTTTGTAACACAGAGGAGTAGGTCCCTGATTTTGAATTGCCTATGCAGGAAACATAAACAATTTACCAGACCCACAAGGCAAGGAAGTTGTGAAGAAACTAAGATTTTAAACTGCATGAAAACAACTGCTCTTCCAGAAGACTGGAGGCAGCAAGTGCTGTACCTTTATTTAGGAGAGTCTCTTACTGGTTATTTAGCGCATTACTTTGAAATGGTCTTCAAAAGCAATATAATACAACAGCTGGGTGATCAGTATGCCACTGAGTCTCAGCAGCAGGACCTCTGCAGAGAAAACCTGTGTCTTGCTGGTCTGCTAAGAATTACTTAAATCTACCAACAACATATTGACAAAGGACAATTTATTTTCATAATGAACCTGATAGAGACAAAGCAGGACACCAGAGTTAGGGTAAGAATGGAAGGAGCAACTCTCCCAGCCTGTGGGCCATGGGGTTGACTCCCTTACTCCCAGAGACTTCAGCAGGATTTGTTCCCAGACTAAATGCTTAGAAACTGAAAGAGGAGTTTTAAAACTGCTTAAATTGATGCTATGACCTTCATCAAGGTACTAAATAAAAAAATAAGAATTTAAAGAATATTTGAATTAATAGTGTTTCGCCAGGTGATTGAGTCAAGGTCAGAGTTGAAAAGTCAACTCGTGCTATGTTCAAACCACAATTAATTAGCACTTCTCCTTTTTTAAAATGCACTTCATAGGAGTTTATTATGTTTCATCACACTAAGAAAGTTTCCATTTGCCCCTTAAATTCACTGCTTTTAAGACTATGGTCCCTCCAGAGCCTCAGTTTAGCTTGAATGGCTCATAATTTTCTTCTTTACTATAGAAAGCAATAATGACCTTTGGCTGCTGGTAAAAGAAGAAAGAAATGAGATACTAAACCATCAAAGTGACACAAACACAAACTTTTGTTAGATTATTTAACAGATTCAAATGGAAGAGAAAGAAAATCCATCTACAGGGATAGTAATTGCAGAAATAGATTCTTAAAAAATACGTGATGTGAGAAGCAAAGTCTGAAAAATCATGACGATGAGAAGTGGAATCAGGAAGTTTTAAGCACTTAAAAAAACAAAAGAGAACAAAGTTAGAAATTAAAAATCCTACTATCTGAAGCAAAGCAGTTGTGACAGAAGATAAGGAAAATGCTATAACTAGAAATTATAAGAAAGTAGCTAATTCAGAGAAAGGGATTAAACAAAGCTCAAGGAATTTTGAGCTGAATTTGCAGGTTTACATAAAGGCCAGCTACTGAGCTTCAGGACGTGACAGCTATTATTTTACAGAAATAAAAAATGGCAGATGATGAAAAAAAAACCCAAAAAGGTTTGTTGATAGATTTCTGGAAGCAAAACCAAGGAAACAGGATCATGAATGTTGTAAGGTATAAGCAAAGATCACAGCACCTTAAACCCAATCTCTAAGCACCAAGGCCCAGTGTCACCACAGGCAGTGCTGGCAGGAAGGAGACTGAAAAACAGGACACATGTTAACCATTAGGCTAATCCAGGTAACTAGCTTGCAGGTACAAAGAATAAGGTTAAAATTACGTTCTCTCTCTCTCTCAAAAAAAAAAAAAAAAAAAAAAAAAAGTAGCTGATTGGAAGCACATCTGAAAATTACTTTTAGTGTGTGCCTTGCTACATTACTTATCACTTAATCTCTTGATATTTTAGTAGAATTCAGTCAGAAAGTACATACATGTGCCTTGTTGAACTCGACCTTTTTTGCTTCATCCTATCCCTAGATGCCACAAAATGGCTTTTCCACTGGGCAAAGGGCTTGTAGGCTTGATGTATGTCTTGTACCTCTGTGTTGTTTCCTAAAGATGCTGTCAGAGTTAAAATTCAGTAACTACCTGCGTCCAAGAAGTACTTCCTTCTAATTACTCACATGTCTATCTCTGAAGAATAAATAATGCTAAATCTCATGCCGGATAAATTTTGAACTGAAACTTGCAGAGATGTTCCATTTTCCCATATGTTTAAACTGTCAGGGATGTATCTACCACATTTCAGCTGTTTGGAACCCATGTTTGCAGTGGCAGCAAATGGGCTGCTGCTACCAAAGTCCTGCCTGACCTGGTGCAAATGTGGAGATTATCCAAATCTTCTTGCAGTGATAGGGAGAAGTGTTAGGCCACACATAAACATAGTACTTACCTGCCTAAGGAGAGAAATGAATCCAAATTTAGTATACAAAAAGGTCATAAAAGTGGGATGAATGCTGAATTATTTTAGTTACATTAATAATTGTTTAGCTACCTTGCTCAGATGTAGTCCAGTTCCCATTTCTGAGAGAATTTAAAAGGCTACATATATGTATGCATGTATTTCTAAAGAACAGCAGTAAAAGGTAAACCACAACACTGGTGAAGACTGAGGCAAAGAAGTTGTTGAGAACCTCAGCCTTCTCCAAATCCAGGATAGCCAGTTCTCCTGTTTTCTTCTGGAGATGGTCCATCCATTCTTATGTGCTCAACGTAAGAAGGATATGGAGCTGGTTGGAGCAAGTCCAGAGGAGGCTACAAGGGTGAGCAGGGGCTGGAACACCTCCTGTATGACGACAGGCTGAGAACACTGGGGTTGTTCATCCTGGAGAAGAGAAGCTATGTGGAGACTTTAGAGCAGCTTCCAGTGTCTTGAGGGGGGCTATAAGGATACTGGAGAGGGACTCTTCTTCAGGGACTGTAGTGCTAGGACAAGGGGTAATGGGTCTAAACTTAAAAAGGGGAAGTTCAGGAATATTAGGTTTGATATAGGAAGAAGTTCTTTTCTGTGAGGGTGGCGAGGTGCTGGCATAGGGTGCCCAGAGAAGTGGCAAAAGCTCCAGCCATGGCAGCGTTCAAGGCCAGGTTGGATGGAGTCTTGGGTGACATGGTTTAGTGCGAGGTATCCCTACCCATGACAGCGGAGTTGGAACTGGATGATCTTAAGGTCTTTTCAAATCCTAACTGTTCTATGAATCTATGATTACTGTCAATAGGTAAAATCTGTCTTCAGCAGCACTACTTTTCCATTTCCAGAGTAATGTGGCTACACCATTTACCACCAGTAATAAACTTACCAAGTTATTTTACTAGAACAGATGAGCAGCCACTCTCTTTCTCTACTCTGAGAGTAGAGAAATTAATTTCTAATCATATTATTGTTTTAGCTTGGTTTGAGTTTATTTAAGAATCAGAGAGAGGGTGACTCATGTTTCTGTTTGTAATCAGCAGCTGGCTCCTGCTGTCCTCCTGAATCATCAGTTCTGGTGCGGCATTGCTGCCATAGTCTTCAGCATTTGTAGAAAGGGCGTAATTAACTGACCCTTCATTTGTTAGCCTTATAAAACACTCTTGTACAATTGGGCTAAATAGCTTTTGTTTGGAAGGGACACAGTGAAATCTGAGAATTGGATTTTTGAAAGGAATTTGCAGCATCAAAAGAAATTTAACCACAATTATTGTTTTCACTTCTTTTCACAACGCAAAGAACTTGTTTTGATATGAGGTTAGTACAGCAAAGAGGAATGGACATTTCAAAGGGATCTTTCTGTAGCCATAGCTGAACATTTTAAATAACTGTCAACAGCTTCTTGAGTTTTCTTGACTTTCACTCAGTACAAAATCTGCTCTTCACTCTGGAAGATCAGTATATATTTGCTGTGCCAAAGATTCTCAGGACATAAAAAGTAGAGATACAAACAGTGAAAATTTGAAAACTTCAAAATAAACAAAAAAAATTGAAAACCTTGAAAACAATTTAAGAATTCAGGCATGCCCTCTTCTCACATTTCTACTTTCCATGGTCTCACCAGTGAGGAATCCCTGCAAATAGCTGCTGGTGACAGAGGTGAACCAAAACATCAGCTCCCGTGTGCAAGATGAAAGAATGCCACTTCCATCTTCTTTTTTTTAAGAGCACTGAGAACAACCTCCTAAACACTTTTGGGTCCTATCATAAACTAAACTTTTTAGATGAAGCTTTTTACTGCATGAAATAGTTCAGGGACTTAGTAAAAGCATCCTCATTTCCAACACATTAAGTGCTTTCTGTGGGGATCTGAGACTTATGACCCATTATTAAGCTTGACCTTTAGCATGCCCTGATGTTTAGCATCCTTCACTAGCTTTGAGAAGGAATTTATGCCATGCTGCTTGTCATGTGTGACTAGCATAGCAATGTGGTTGGTTTTAGCTCTTCTCATGCACCTCTGCATAACAAGTGCTCCACAACAACAGTTGTTAGTGACAAAAATATTTTTCATCACCCTAATTTACGTTATTAGTTGCATGGAATTACAGGACATTATTTAACATCGTATCTGCCCATAAAAACATTAAAGTGCCTCCTCAAAATACAGATTAATTTTACTTCTTAAGGAAGGCTGCTAAGTAACAATAAAAGAATGATGTGTTTATTAGGATTAGAAAAGTTGAATACACAAAGCTCTGTAAATCTGATGTTGCTTAACGCAATATGCAAACATTCATAAAAAATAAGTGACTTCATATTAACAACCTTTTTACTGTGTCAAAGCAGATGTCACTATTGAAGAGCAACTATTGAATATTTTTGTCAAAATACGAAAGAAAATCTTAAATTGGTAAAATACAGGTGTTTTCTTGGCTATCACTGTTCTATAGATTAGACATATAGATTAGACACTAATTCCAGGGTAAACCAAAATTTATGCTTACTGCAATTTCATGATGTTATGTAAATATATAAGATTATATAAGTATAGAGATAGCTACTTATTTAATCTTATCCTTCCATAGGAACTAAGAGCAGAGAAACTTACAGATTTCTTTATTCCTGATTATAGAGGTCAGCATAAGATAACCAAGTTGTGATGAAAAGCACTACTGTACTTGATCAACACAACTTCCTTTAACAGATAGGCAGCACAGTACTTCTGGTTATCTTTTGATTGTTCTGTCCTCTGCTTTTGAAATACTTCGGTATTAAACAAATGCAGTGTTAGGTGCTTTAGTTAGGCTGTTCTTACCTCAGAAGCTTTATTAGATTACCAAATACCACTTTTTATCTCTGTCTAATAATTCCCTGAGTACAACATACATCTGAATAATTCATTACAGATGAATCAAGTCAGTAATTTCCCCAAGATGTTGCATGTTTACTCAGGACTTAAAATCCCTTCTTTTTAACAACTGCAAGTCGAGTTCCCTGAATCTGAGTGAGGAAACTGAATGCATTAAAATGGTGATTTTCTGCAGCAGCCTGAGGATGGTGTTTAGCTGCAGGCACAGCTGTTTGAACAGCTCTTTGTGTGGGTTACCAGGGAATGCCCACAGAAAGCCTGTTTGTGTGCTTTGCTGGGGAATGGGGGGAGGGCTTTATGTGTGCTGAAATGTGTTTTCTACTCATGTTGTAGAATCTCCTCCCAAGTTTTGAATCCTCTGGCACATTCACCTCATTGCCATCATATAAAACATGACTTGAAGAAAGAGAAAACAGGTGAAGGCTCAATTCTAGTGCTTTCCATTTTACCCTCACTGCTTCTTCCCCCTCGGCTGCCCTCCTCCTCCTCCTCCTTTCCCCAATTCAGTTACCCAACAAAAAGGAAGTGAAAAACTAACCAAGGAAGCATTTCACAAAAAAGAGCTCCATGGCACCCTCTCTGACACACACAAAGCAGTCTCAGTAATAACCACAACCATCCAACAAAACTAAACCAACCTACATAGTAAACATACACAAGTGTGAACTGCTAAACTGTGTTACTCAGTTCTTAGCAGAACAGTTTTAACATAAACATGTTTGATGTTTGATTAGCAATAGACACTTGTTCTTTCCTCACCCCCCTTTTTGTCTTTTTTTCTTTCTTTTTCTTTCTATTTTTTCTCTTTATTTTTGCTAAAAATTAATGATATTAAGAACTCACTGGAGCATAGATAAACACGAGCTAACATATTTTTAACTTGATTACATTCTGAAGTGAGGTATAGAGGCACATAGCTACAGTAAGCAATTCCATGGAGAGAAAGGAGGGAGGAAGGGAGGGCAAAGCCATTTGCAGATATGATACGGAAAGCTGTGATGAATTGTGGGCTCTGTTCTCTGCTATCCAAGGGTGTCTAGCTGCTGCTGTACTAAAGGCCTTTATTCCCTGCCTGTGGGAAAGTGGTGGGCGAAGACTGCGTTCTCAGTTACACTGCACATGCAGACTTTAATTAGCTGGATTAAAAACAAGACTGCATCATGTCCTTTAGCAATATTCTATCTTGAAACAAAAGATTTTCTTTCCTGGCTTCTGCAAGCAGCACGATACAGCATTAATAAAAAAACAGTCATGGCAGTTCAAGATGAAAGGTCACAAATGATAGAAACTCTATTTGAGGGCCACATCATGTTTACCTCTGTGAGAAAGAAGCTCTGTCCAGGCAAGTCAGCACAACATGCCTCAACTATTAGAAAATATAAACACATCGGGTAGGTAGATGGTGGAGTGGGGAGTTTAGCATAGCAAGTTCAGCAGTGGAAGTAGAAGGGAATGAAAAATGTAGAGTGGATTTCTAGAGAGGGAATATAAGCTGAAAGGATCCAGCTTTAAAAAAAAAAAAAAGCTAAGAGTATCAAAAGGAGCCTGAGATGAAGCCTAGGGTGATGGCTGCATAGCACAGCTCAGAGCCTGTAGTGTGAACAAGCACTGAGACTGTGGTGATACCCTCTGCCAGTAGGCAGGGAATACCAGCTCGGGCCACTGGGCTACATCCTCACACATCACAGTCCAGTCACACATGGGCAGAGCCTGCACCCCTTCAGTCCACAAAAAGACCATGGAGATACTTGTCTTTGGGTCAAGCTTCAAGCCTCTGGCTTATTCTGGATGATTCTCAAATTCAGTGCTTAGTTTGAGACAGGCTTTTTAATGTATCATGTGGGTCACTCTGACTATTGTGTTTGGGGTTTTTGTGCTGGGTTTGTTTTGTTTCCTTTTGTTTTGTGTTTTTAATGGAGACACAGGCTTTTCCCCAGTGAAGACCAAAGGAATCTGCATGTACTTCCAAAGGATTGCTAGTGGCTGTCTAACCCACAGCCTTCAGGGCTATGCCCTGGAATGCACTGAGCACTTCCAACATCACCGTTATCAGTAGGAGGGAGATTCAAGCCCTCCTCAGTTTCTCAAGAGAGAGATCAGGCTGAAAAAATAAACACATTATGGCTTTGCAAATCTTAGCTGATGCAAAGGTCTCACTAAGTCTGAGTAGAGCTACTGCCATATGCAAGCATCTATGCAAGAATGTTTCAGGCTTAAGGAGCACCATAGAGAGGGAAGGGAAAGGGAGCCAAAGGTAGATTAGGTCAAATGTTTCTGCTCTGCTTTGACATACATCCTGCTTTTCAAAATCCAACTCAGAAAAATAACATCAGTTTCCAGGTAAATAATTCTGGCCAACAACTCTTTTCTTTTAACATTTTCATTAAATCAGAGCCACACAACCCAGGCCAGGTATGACTGTGTACATTGGGCTCCATAGCCTCTTTCTCGACACTGATTCATGAATAGGTCAATTAAGAAACAGAGTCTTTCTACCCTAAAAGGAACACTGGGTGGAAGCACACAATGAGGTTCTCATAGTTCAGCAAGGTGCTGCACATCAAATGACCACATTAATTAACAGCACACTCTTAGTCTGTAGCAAAGTGAGGTAAAATATGGATTAGCTTTAATGTTATTGAAATAAGTACTCGTCAGCTCCAGTAATTCTATCAAGAAAAGGCTAGTGCTAGAAACCAGAAACCCTCTGGATAAAACAATACAGGTTTTCATTTTGAGCAGCAATTCAGTATAGTAGCTACTACCAAACTGATCATACAATGATTAAAGTGTCCCAATTCTGCTGCTGCTTCTGAGATCATTGGAAAAACATGGTTTAATTCAATACATCCAGGTAATTTTCAGTAACCTCAGTAATACAGCATGGCCTAATATAATAATTTTGTATGATGAGCTTTTTAAACTCACTTGGCCTTCCTTGCCATTTATGTTTAGAATTGAGTAAAAGATTATAGTGTGAATTGCTCGATTCTTATTTACATTGTTGCAGGCAGTAGTAAAACATAGTACTGTGAAGCACTACAGTGTTACATGGAATAATTGAGGCACCAATTATTGCACAAAGTCAGGTGCACAAAGTCAGCACTAGAAATACAGAGCGCCAGTTCCCCAAGCTATCTCACAATATAGGACGCTCCAGGCTTATCCAAGCCCACACCCAGAGCTCCGACTGTGATATGGGGATGAATGCAGCCATGGCCATTTTACAAGTTTTAAAATAAATTCCCTTCCCCGACATGTGAAAGAAGTTGCCACTGATATAAAAGGAGGTTTTATGTTCATACTAGTGTAGTATGCTTATGTGGCCTTGAGCAGCTGGTGTGTTTGGTGAGTTTGCACCTCACTGTTTTTTAATCTTTTATCCAAGTAGGGTGCTGAGTTACAGAAGATCTTGGTTACTTGCTCAAAGGCATAGGAGATCCTCCATCAGGGAAGAGATTTTCTTTTTTTTTCCCCAGAGCATCAGCTCTGTAAAAAGCTTCTCAGTAGTTCAAGATTAACACCAAGTTTTGAGCAGGCAATAACTCCATTTAACAACCCAATAAATATGAGACCTAAAAAATAATATTCATTTCAGTACTCATTTGGTAAAGAGCAGAATGAGAGAATAAAGAATCTAGACTGAAGGGGGTGAAAAAACTAATGATTATCCATCCCAATGGCTTCTGTCACTGAGGCCAACAGGAATATTTCTGCAGACTCCTGGCAGAATTATTGAGGTATCACTCTGACACTAAATAAACTTAAGAGGACAAGCAAGGCATGGACCTGACACCATCTGTACTACTAAACTGGCCTTGGCATATTTTGGCATAAACCTGCTTGTGTTCTTACAAAAAATGCCAAAGGACAGCTTGGGTATTAACCTACATCAGGGACCATACCCAACAAGTATTTTGGATATGGCCACTATCATCTGGAGGATAAAAGAGTTTAGCTGTGTGAATGCAAGCTCTTTCATGTCAGTTGGTCTCTAGGAAAAAAGTCTCTAACTAATTATATTTAACAGTTTAGATGTAGTAAGTGTGACTAGGCTTCCCTTTTCTTTCTAATCTTGCAGAAGCCAACATTCTGTGCATAGTCCAAAGATTGGCAGTGAGATAAGGCACATATCAAGGTGATAGAAGTAACAGAATTTGACCATGCAGCTCTCATAAAAGCAACACAGTTCATTATATTCTAAGGAAAAACACTGTTATTCAGGGCGTGGACTGAAGGAAACCTAGAAGTAAATAAAGCAACCACAACATAAAATAATACAAACAACTGAAGAATGAATACGCCAATTTGTTTCCATATTAGGGATAGTCCTCTGTTACTATAAAGCTGGCTACACAATAAATATAGTCTTTTTTATAAACACAAACTATGATATCATATAAATCCCAAGCATACCATTAACAACATTAAAAATAGAAACTCTTACTTAAAGCATCACACAAAACCCAGTAGGTTCTAGATGGAAGAAAACATATTGAACAAAGATCTTCTTGTTTAAGCAATAATCATCAACATGTGGCTTACATATAGTATGCGTCAGCTGCAACAACATTCATATCTCAGTCTGCCTGGTCTTAGTCAGAGCAAGAGAAGTGCTGAAAACAGTAGCATTCCTCATGGACCCACTCCAGAACCCACTGAAGTCAGGGAGAATCTACCCTCCATGCTTTCACACTTGAGCAGCACAGCTACCACTGAACAAACACACCTTAGGTGTGTGGCTGTCTCCCAGCAAGCCAGGTACATGAGAAAAAAAAATTCTATCCCCTCCCTAAAGTCAGGATTTTTAGCGGGAAAAAAAGAAATCAGGATTTTTGTTGGTCAGTGAGAAACTAAACATGAGCAGCTTCAGTGTGCACTTGAACCTAGAAACTGCCTGTGTGCTGGGCTGCATCAAAAGCAGTGTGAGCAGCAGGTGATCCTGCCCATCTGCTCCGCTCTCATGAGATCCCACTTGCAGCACTGTGTGCAGCTCTAGTGTCCCCAACATCAGAAAGAACTTCTCCCTTATATCTAATCTAAACTTCCCTTAAGTTTTAACCCGTTACCCCTTGTCCTATCACTACAGTCCCTAATAAAGGGACTTCCCAGCATCCTTATAAGCCCCCTTATACAGATAGACATCTGTTAGTAACCCAAGATCCACCAGATAACCATGATGAAGGTTGGTTTTGTGAGAGACAAGGGTGTATGGTTTGGGGTTTTATTATACTTAATATGATGTTGCAAATCATTGTCCCTGCTAGAAATCCTTATAACACAACACCAAATCATCACAGCATGAACTTGAGTCCTGGGCTTAGCTGATTTACATGTTCTGGAAAAATCATTAGTTTAAAGATTCTGCTGCTGGGAACTGAGAAACAATGACATCTCTCAAGAAACAAATTCACCTTTTAACTGCTGCACTGCATTCTTGATGCTCCTGCCCCAATTCAGATTATGTTATGGGGCAAGAGAAGGGAGAAGGCTAGCTGACGTGTTCTCCAAAGGACATGCCTATTGCACTGGATAAGAAGATAAGGATTGGCTCATAAAAAAGAACCTTCTACATCTTCCCAGTGACAGGACTGTGAAAGGTGAGCACTGACAAGAGATACATGAGAGACATCAAAAGCACAAGTGCTTTTCCATATCCTCAGTGCACATGTGCTAAAGTTGCTAAAGGGGAGCTTGAGCAGGCAGAGTTGCCTCTACCTCACAGTGAAGCAGATTGCAAGTCTGTGTTTGGCTAGCTTAGCTTTCCCACAGTAAAAACATTTTGTGTCAACTTGAGTCAAGCTAAAACCAGTGATTCTCATTCCTTTTTCAGATGCATTCATTCCTATGTTTTTTCCTATCTGCTCTACACTTGGAAGTCAACAAGAGGGAAGCATCAGCACAGGGAATGATGCTGTCAAACTGAAGAAATGGGAGTATAGAGTGCGAAGAAATGAAGAAAGAAAAAAAATCACACTTGGAGGGTTGACAGAAGTAAACTTATTTCCAAGTAGTTCTTAAAATAATTAGTTCTCGGCTTTGTAGCTGGGTTTTTTTTTTTTTTTAGATTTGATGACATTTTTGAGATTTCATTTCAAGTTGAGGGTGTCTGTTCTAACCAAAAATATACAGAATTATGGACTCTCTACACCTCTGACCTCTACATTTGATTTGAAACCCCAGGATTCCTTGGTATATGATAAATCACTGAAAAAACACACCTGATACCTGATATTAAATCATAAAAGGCAACAAATAAGAAACCTAAGCAATTTCTTGAAAATTGATTCTCTATGGATCAAAAATTAATAATCATTTTCTGTAGGGCCTCAGTACGATAGTACTATGTCATGCACAACAGAAATATGCTTTGCTCCCAATGACCAAGCACCAGCATTGCTATTGTTTAGCACAGCTTTAAATAAGCTCTGAAGCCATGCTGTAAATCAGGACTTATTTCACCAAAGTCAATGCAGCTAAGTGACCATAAAACTGCTATGAGAGAGAAATCGGGTTAACCTTTAAATAGAGCTTGCACTTGTCTCACAACCTCTGTTTGGTCAGGCTATATTTTATTCATTCAGACAGTGAAACGACAGCCACAACCCAAGAAATAAGTATTTGATTGTAGTTGAGCTATTCTTTGTATAACTTAATGATACTAAGACTTTAGCATAAACTTCTTGGCCCATATTCAATAACACTGCTTGAACTGAAATGGAGGTGCTCAATTCTAACCTTAAGCAGCAACCTGGACTATCTTCTGCCCATACAGTCTAATGATACGAGAACCCAAAAGCAAATACAGGCTTCTTTCTTTGACCTAGAAGTTTCCACAACATTTCCCCAGAAACTCTTTAAGTATCAAAGAAGAAAACAAAGAGAGGTGACTTACCTATCAGATAGTGCTAGTAGATAGGTTCTGGTTCTTTCTTTTGGGAATAACTTGATATTTTACGTTGAATTATTACTGAAAGCAGGAAACTGAAGCCAAAAACAAGAACATCTAAATTCTCAGTGAGCTGAGGCGTGTGATACTGACTATTGGCTGGCTGACAGGAAATTCTCCCTCAGGAACACTGAGGCACCTTCATTGCACTGTAGAATCAAAACATGGGTATGCAATTTTAGTTGTCTAAACTGCTCTCTGGAGGACAGAAAATCCTCTGAATTCAGGTTACGTGGCCCTATGTGTCCATGGGCCAGGAGAATTAGTTCCTCCTTACAATAGGCCTTTAAACTCCATGAACACATCATCCTAATGATGTGTAAGAGTCAGGCAGCATGCAGGATGTTAGGAGTCCTTTGGAAAGGAAGGAAGCACAACAACAGAGTTCTACTGTTTCATAAGTTCAGGTGAGTAGCAAGCACACCTCTGATCCTCTCATCTGCACAAAGGCACAGAAGGAGGAGAGCTACAACAGATTGCAACAAGGATTACCTGATGTATAGAAAAGCTTCTCTCCATACAGAGTTTACGTTGCAGAAGATTCCTTTGTTTGGAAAAATGAATAACAAGTAGTTAACAAAGTTAAGAAAAAAATGAAGGCATTCTACAGGAAAGAATCATTCAGCGTTTTTCAGAATGTAACAACTAGAAAGAAAAACTAGGAAGACTAAGACATGCTAGACTAGGGAGACCAAGGGACATGCTGCTTTGTTTTATACAGTCACACAATATTGTATAGGACAAAACTATCAAAGACCCAAATAAAATATAATTAGGTATACTCTAAAAGATCAAGATCCATAGAAGGCTACTGAACATGGAGATACGGACTTTTTTGCTGCTTCTTTCTTTATATGCAATTTGCAGATCTGACAATTTCACTTCACTTAGAAGAGATTCCAAAGTCCAAATCATTTCATAGGTTTGTAAAAAATGCCTTAGGATTCACCACTGTCCAGGGCTATATATTAAGATAGCAGTTTCATATGCATATTCAAAGGAAAAACTAGTAACTAGATGTTAAACTTCCACATTTAGATCTGGATTTTAAGTTCTTCACTGTTGAGAGTCATCTGGAACATATTTAAAGATTAGTGTCATTACCTGTATGTTATGTGGCAATTTAATACAAATTCATGTGTGCAACAATCATTGAGAAGGCAGCTCCTGATTTCTGATTTCCAGAGACATTGTCATTTTAAGGCATTTATTCATGCTCTTAGGTTTTGACCCTTATTCAGATGGAAGAAGGTCATGATAAAAACTGAGATGAAAACCTCAAGGAATACACAGCTTGGGGATTATTTATTTGTTTGGGCTTTTTTGGGGTTTGTTTTTTTCCAATCAGATGTCTCAAAGAGCAAAGCACACCCCCCCACCCCCCCCAAGCTTTTGCCATTGCAGACCATATGCCTCTGTCACTCTGCAGATGGGAGGAAGATATCAAAAGCAAAAGGGAAGAAGCTCTAGCCTACGTCAAGTGGGTGCATTTCAAGGGTTTCACTGCGCTCCCACTCTGGAATCAAGCACTCTTTGCAGTTCTGTTCCAGTTTCAGTTTCTGTTTTCTTGAGGTAAATCTGTGTTTGGCAGACAATAAAAACAAACAAAAAAAGAAGTGCATTTCTCTTTCTCTGGGAAATGTAAACAGCATCACTCCCAGTCTGCACCACCAGTTACTGCAGCAGCAGGGAAGCTCTGCTTTCTATCACCTCGAGTGGTGCATACAGAAGAAAAAGTAAAATGGTGAGTTTGAAAAGGTTCATCCATTTCTCCTGTTGGCATGAAGAGCTTCTTTGTTTTCCTTTATGGCATCTTAAAGATCTCATGTCTGATTTTTGATTATGTAAAAAAAAATTTTTGCTATTTTTTTGTGTAAAAAAAATAGTAGCGAACTCTAAAAACATTCAGAGAAGAGAGCAGTGGTTTAGTCTTGTGTTTGCATGATTCCAATAGGTGTTTTTAAATGTAAATGCTACCCTGTCACTCTTGAGCCACCTATCCTTACAACCAGCAGAAAGAGAGCATTCATGGTATAATGTCATTATGAGGAAAGATCTTATACTTAATTTCTCATGTGAATAAAACCCTTTCATAACACAGTTTTGCCAGATTAAAAGAACAATATTAGTCTACTGACTCAGCAGCCAGATCACTGCTCTGTAACATAGGAGGCACGAGCTCAAAGGGATGGCAGAACAACTTAGCTGGGAAGTGCATGACTGAAGCCGCAGTCATGGAAAGATCCAATCCCCTACCCCCTCACAGAATTGTTTAACTTTGCATTACCTCCTCCCTCAGGCCAGTTAGAACCACCATCCCTCCAGCTCCTTACTGGAAATTGCATCCAGCTGCTGCTCCCTCACAGACAGCTATCAGGAGGAGGGCTTGAGACCCCAAGTCTTTCAATCATCTGCATTAGTTTGTGATTCCACAGTACTGACGGCTGGCAAGAAGTAAGATTTTATGAACAGGTCTTGAATTTCAAGACAAAGTCTCTTTGACCATCCAGCTTTGATAGTGCTTGTGCACTGAATCAGTGTGGTCAGGTTACCTGCGCTCACGGCACGTGGATGTCTAAGCCGCAGAGCCTGTAAGCAAACAGCATCTGAGACTCTCAGCAGATGTATGATGTGATAATAAGATTGACAGAGAAGCTCAGAACCGTCAATGCAAGCAGTCTCACAGAAGCCTGAAGAGCCCTGTGTGCTCTATATTAAGAACTTATTTCTTGAGAAGTGAAAAGCTTTAGTTCATTTTGGCTAAAGAAGTTGAAAAAAGAATTAGCATATGCCAAGCAAAGTGTTATCTCTTGTTTTGGCCCCACTGAATCAAAATAAGGTGGTGTTTTATTCAGCACAGGTTTTTTGGTCTGAATCATTGTTGCATCGCTGTATGGTTGCAGGCAGCAGATTTTGGTTCACATCAGTTCCACGCAACAGCAAATAGGGTTTGGAGGATGGCTGTATTGCGGACTAGTGTAAGCTCAGAACTGCTTGTTACTAGACTTACTAATTTGTGATGCTGCCCAGAGGACACAGTGACAGGGGTTTGTCTTTGTGCAGTGACATTCAAATGCTTAATAAGATGATATCTTTTTCCTTACATTTCAAGTACAAGCCATATACAAGACAGAAATCTGTGTATGCTGCAAGTGCAGGCACCAATGTCAGGGAGTCCCACTTCTCTCACTTCCCCTTCACTTGATACAGAGCATGTGTCTCATTGTGGCACAAAGTACATGAAAAGTGAGGGGACGTAGCCTATTATTTTAGGAGGTGGACAACCAAGCACCTGGAACAGTGAAATACTTTGAAAGCACTTCTGTAAATGTTTTCAGCTGTAATATATTAAACAATTAAGAGGTGTTGCTATTTCTATGCCCGAGGGCATTTAAAACAGGGAAGTCCCCTCTAAAGGCACCAGAGTGGAATGTGTATGGTCATGCTATTTAAAAGAAAAACTACCTCTTTTTTTTCACCCCCTTTCAGCAAGATGCCCAAGTTTCA
>JAOEHX010063143.1:0-19426 GCA_025448015.1 Bolborhynchus lineola | reverse complement strand
CTAAAGAAATCCATACTGCTAATATAGAAAAGGCCTTTAAAATTAATTATTTGAAAATATCTGTAAAATGGTGTATTAGAAAACCATTTGGTTTTGAAGCAAAATACATATTCAAATACACTACTCAAACGAACCACTGGTGGAAGATGTACTGAAGGAGGAAAGAGACATTATTTCATTGAATAGAATGTTCTTTCACTGAAAATACTAAGGCAAAGCAAAGCCAATCGTCCAACCAAGTCTACCCTTTTATAGTAAAAGAATTACAGTGATTTTTTGTCTGCTGAGAATTTTGCCTGGATTTTCTATTAGAAACGTAAGGGTATATTAGCCCTGATAATCATGACAACATAAACATTTAGTCTGGGGCTTCTCTCACAAGAACTGATGAACATTCTCATCTGAGGTATTTATTTTGCATTGCCATTTATAATTAGAGCAGTCTTCACGATTTTGCATTAGGATACAGTAATAAGAAGAGTTTTCAGCATGCACTTAGATACTTGGCAAAGTAGAAGACATCACAAATCATAACAAATTTGTAGATTCCTATCATCCTTGTGTTTGACACAAGAGATACTAGCTTTTTCTGTCTTCTCTGCAAAGCAAATTTTGGGGTGCACGTGTGAAAGATTTCTGTCCTAGTTAATGGATATTACATAATATCAGTTAATGAGGATATTATATAAAATACTATTAATTTCTTCCTCTTGAGACTAAATTTTGCATTAGTGTTGTGATATTCAATTCACTTAAAATGTATACTTAGATAAACTCATATGTTTGTTTGAATAACTATTACAGATCATCTAGTTCAACACAGCTTGGTGCTGTTGCCAGACTTGCTAAGGGTGCACTCAATCCCACTGCCCATGTCACTGACAAAGATGTTGAACGTCACCAGTCCCAATACTGGCCCTGACAACCACCAGATACCACAGATCTCCACTAGAACTTTGGTCCATTGACCACAACTCTTTGAGTGCCACCATTCAGCAAGTCATCATCTACTAAGTATTGCATCTGTCAAATCCATGCCTTTCCAGTTTAGAGACAAAGATACGCAGGACAGTGTCGAATGCTTTGTGCAAGTCCAGGTAGACGGTGTCTGTCACTCTTCCCTTATCAGCCAACACTGTAACCTTATCATAGCAAGCACAGATCTGTCAGGCATGCTCTGCCCTTAGTGAAGGCACATTGGATGCCACAAATCACTCCCTTACTGTCCATGTGCCTTAGCATAGTTTCCAGGAGGATCTGCTCCATAATATTGATGGGCAACTAATTAAGTATAAAGATTTTGTCTTTTTTTTTTTTTTTTTTTTTTTAATTTTGAGAATGGTCAAATATTGGAACATGTTGCCTAGAAATCTTGTAGAATCAATCCCCAAAGATTTTCAAAACTTGACTGGTCAGGTCTCAGAGCAGCCTGATCTAGGTTGACCTGCTTTAAAAAGGAAGCTGAGCTATATGATTTTCAAAACTTTTTTCCAACCTAAATTATCCAATGATGCAATGATGCATATATGACTCATGATGAGTTATGTTTGCTAATTTGTGGTTTATAATGCTTCTTAAAATAATACAAAAATATTTTTCTAACGATTGCTTTAAAGGCACATATACATCATGGAGGACATTATAATAATCGAACATATAATTAGATGGGAAATTAAGATAACCATATTCTGACAGATTAATTTCTGTCTTTTCTCATATGTACGCACACAATAACTTTTTCAAGGTCTTGAACAGTTGAAAGAATTGATGCAAATGTGAAGAGCGCACTGGGAGGGCTTCAGCTGCTTATGGGGTATGTTTGTAAACTCTGCATAACTTGTAACTGACTTTTTTACTGCTATTTCCACTCTTAGATATCACAAGACTAAACTGTTACCCAGTATTGTGAAATTTATTTTAAAAAAATATCTTAAGACTAAGCTATTTGTTACTGAATAAAAGACTTAAAAAAGTTCTGTTGTTCATTCTGTTTAAAAGTATTTACCTTTCTTAAAATAATTACATCAGAACTTTAGTACCTTATAAAGGATCAATTAGCAAAATAAAAAATCTTCAGATTAATGAGGAACACATGGGGAGCTACAGTGGACAGATTAACCAGAATATAAAATTTTCTCTTGCGTATCTGTTCATTTGTATTCAAGGATCTGAAATTACTTAGCATCTGGAACTGAAGAGAGTTCCAGAATTTTCAAGACACTAGCTTCAGATAGATAGATTTATATTGTGAAAGCTGGAAAGGCTACTTAAAAGACTGGAAACTGGAACAAAAACACTGCATTGTGCTGTAATTTCACTTTGGGGAATTAAAATCTGAACCTTTCTTAAAGTGCTTAGACAGAACTGTGAAGTCTTTACAGTTATCAGGGGAAGGCCTTCTATAACCTCCTCTAAACTGTAGTTTTATTTTGCCTACACAAGACTAATAAATTCCAAAGGGAATAATTAGAAATAACCTGAAATTCAGTAAGTGCAGCTGTTTACTTTCAATTCTTTTATAGCTATTATTGCCCAAGTTTAAAGTGCCAGAAGCTGTCTACTAAATTTAGCAAAACTTTATTTTAAAGGAATAGTAAATATTGAATATGATATTATTTTTGAATCTTCTGCAGGATTATTGTGGCCTAAAATCTTTCAATACTTCAGAGATGTTTGATAGATTTTTTGGATTGCACAGATTTCCTTAGTTTCCTGCGAACAGCTATTTTCCACCTACCCATCAGATATTTCAAATCCAAATTAAAAACTACATGATTGATTTTTAACTCTGTTTTACTCATGGAAACAGATATTTCCCTTTTCCACCAGGTACTGGTCCTGCCATGGCTATGACTTTTTTTTGCTATTGGCTCTAAGGATAGAATAGTTCTTAGCTTTCCAAATCTGCTGTTTAAGGGAAATCCAATATTTTTCTGAAAACAATAAATCCATCTGCAATAAGATTTTAAGCTTCTTCTTGGGGCATGCATGGTCCCTAATTCTGAAGGCACGACAGAAAGACTGAATTCACTGCAAAAGTTCCCATTATTAATTGAAGATAAATATTTTTAACCTCAGATACCTATAAAAATCATTTTTTCTAGGAAATTGATAGACGCCCTTAATACTGGCTTCTGTCCACTTCAAAAGGTAAAGTTTAAAGGCAAAAATATGTACTTATAGGCAATGATTCTTCGAAGAAATATCAATGTGGCTCCTGACTGGACAAAGCAATCTGAACTGCAGATGAATTGTCACTTTCTGTCTTCCAGAAGTCTAAAAGCTAAACACAGTTCAGTTTTTCTAAGTATGTGTTTTATTCAGTGACTCTATGTAAGATTTTCTTGAGCAGTAAATGACAGATGAAATCACATTGAAAATGCATAGATTTGTTTTTATAATGGAAATAGGGCTGGAGATGCTCTCATCTTTTGGCTACTACATGACTGATCTACACCATTTCAACTGAAAGTCCATTTTTTTCATGGCTAGTAAACCTGACTGGAATGAGAAATATAGAAGCAAAAGTCATATTCCATATCTATCTTGACAGGGTAGGAGGCATGACAAAATCATATGAAATAGTTTATGGCAGCTTCAGAACTGTCCAAAAAATTCAAGGAGATATGACATTATTCTTAGATGATTAAAAGATGATCCTGCAGATCTGTGTTGAGATATACTAGAGGTGCTTCAGGATATTTTGACTGCTTCATTGTTTAGTTAACTCTGTGGCAGTGCCATAACTAAATTTCTGGGGGGTTTTTTTGGTTGTTTTTTTTTTTTTTTTGCATGCCTAGTTAGTGCAAAGAGCAGGAATCTCCAAAGATTTCATCTGCTTTTGCCTTGTCTCATATTCTTTCAGTCCTGTGATTTTCATTTAAACGAAATGAAATCAAGTTGATTCTAGGAGACAGAGATTTAAGCAATAAATACTACCATCTGTTACAAATAAAGAAAAATGGCATGACTTTGGTACTGAAGGTCTAAGCCACTTTCTAGACATTTTATGTTGTGGAGAACAGTTGATATCACTGCTCATTTCTTCCCTCTTCAATTATTTTTTTTTTACCCCCCATCCTTCTTGTTCTGACTTTTTCATTCTGAGACTTTAATTGTTCACAATAAATCTAGTTTCCACTATCGCAGCTTTTGTACGGTCCCTTGTCTCTAAAGATCTCACATTTACAGTCTATCTACTTTCTTAATTTGAGTTCTCTTTGAGGATCCCTCATTGTGCAACATTTATTTCCCACTAATCCCAGTTCTCCACATTTTAAATCACTGTTTTTCACTCCAAGTCTTTCTTAATCCACTTAGTACTGTTTCATATCTATAGTCTGTTACATAGGTTTTCAACAGGATGTAGCTGTAAATACACAGAAGACAAATGTTTAAAATAACAGAAGGAATGGTGCAGTAGTAGGCTGCATAACAATATCTGTTTGTATATAAATGGAATAACATATTTGCCTTGCAAAATTGAACATATATCTTTTCAAACATACATATTTCATATGTCTTAAATTGAATGCTATATACACATATATTTATATGTACTTAGCATTGCAAATCATTATATGGTTTTATAATCTTTGTATTATTTCAAAATTTATACATAGAAAGCAAGATTATTTTGATAATATTACATTTCATCATTTCATATTTAATAAAAAGAGTTAAAGAACTGTGTCTTGTAGATAATACACATCATACAGTCACCATTTAAGACTGTTGGTGGTGTGTTTTCTGTTAATATTAAGACTGCAAAATTAAATGTTTGGAAGAAAGAATAGATTAGGATAATAATTGCAGCAAATGCTGAATAGTGCTGTTTGGTCTTTCAGTTGTAAAATCACTGCAAGATTAAAGTAATTTTGACATGCCAAACCTGCGAAGTCTGCTTGTGATATAATTTACGAAAATGATAAAAATCAAAACAAATGGCTGTAAACAGAGTCCTTCCATTACTGTAATAACTGTGAGATCAGCTACATTTACTATCTTTCAAGTTATTTTTAAAGATGAGTTAACAAGGACAGAAGGCCCCAAATGAAAAGCTGCTGAAGACCTCAGAATTGCCAAATGGTGTAAGCAATATTTTCAGTATAAGTGGGGTGTTGGTTTTCTCCAAAATTGTTCTTTTAATGATTTCCATTTTAAAGTGTAATCAGTCTGACTGAAATATTGCAATATTCAATATGTTTATTAGACACCAAGTAAAATGACAAAACCTAATTACAGTATTTACAATGTAGTAAAAGCAGGGAGCAACCCTTTTGTTTAGGTCGCACTTGCAATACATGTTCTTAAATTACACAAATGTAAGACTTAAAAAAATTCCACAAGTGCTTTTTTTCTATAGAATGTTGTATTACAATCTGAAAATTCTAAAACACTCAGGGTAAGATTTTTATTAGCTTCATATTAAGAAACAGAAAATGCACTGAAAAAGGTAACAAGAAAAATCATAGCTATGAAATATCTTCTTCACAATGAATAACAGACTAAACTCATCCTTCCCAGGAGACAAGGATATGAAGGGCTAAAAATCATTAACAGAGAATAGCTGTTTACAGTCATTTTTTACTGCAAAAATGTTAATTGAAATGAGTATACAAAAATTAAAAAAAAAAAAAAAAAAGATTAAAGAAAATATTTTGCCATTAACAATGTAAAGAATGTCTCTGCTTCCTCCTAGCTTCCCCTCCTCCCTAGCAAAACTGATGAAGTCTGAGTACTTTAGGCTTATTGCAAGGTGAAGAAAAGGCTAAAGAGAACAAGTGGCACATACAGCTACAGACATCCATATTAAACACGCAACTCTTTTATTATACTGGTAAAGAAGATATAAAATTTCAGTCTTTGAACCAATATACTAATGTCCACAAAGAATATAAAGTATTTTGATTAATCTAAATTTCTAAAGTGATCCCATTAGCAATCCCCATCCAACAAACTTTCACTAGGTATCATGTTTTCTCTTTCACCTTGTGAAAGAGTGATTTTATAAAGCAGTGTCCCTTGAACAAAGTTTCTAAAAGCAATTAAAGAGGCGTAGATTTAAATGGCAGTCAACTGTGCAAGGGTAAAGGACAAGGGGCGAGACAGAAGATGAATTGTATCATTCCAATGAAAATTTCAGAGAGTTTCAGTTCATAAGAACAGTGTAAAATCTGTCCCAAACTAAATTATGGCTTTTCACCCCATTCTGGACATATGCCAGCAATCAAGGAGACAGTGATGTGGTATGGGGAATATTCTAATGGCATGAATTTCTTCATCAACCTGGAAGTCTGCTATTCTTGTGAGTTTTAATGGTTTTAGATATTTAAAGTAATAAATCTTACAGCTTTATTGCAGAAATAAATGAGAAAAAGTACTAGCTGTTATGTTGCATAACTGTTAAAGATTTTACATAAGTTCTTTCTTTCTTTCTGACCTCTGTGGAGATAGAAAAAGACATCTAACAGCCTGGATTTGAGAAACACTTTCATTTTTAGGAAGAATTTGTGTCTGACACCTGATGTATTTCACAAAAGTTCCTTTGAAGCATATAGAACTTCATATTCTTCTTTAAAGAAAAACCTATGCATATATATATATGGCAGGACTGCAGATCTGAAAGGAATGTTGCAATAGCAGCCACACCTGGAATATTTTTAATCTTTCATTGTTACAAACCATTTTTCTTATAACATTTTTAGTACTGGAAAAAAAATTGTTTCTATGTCTTCCCACATCACCCATGAATAAAAGACTTTAAAAAAGGAATTCAAACCCACTTCTGAATAACAGAAGAACTAGTTTTACTAAAGAAGCAAAATATAAAGCTGGGGACAGGCTTACATTTTTTATTACATTATCAAATATAATAATTGATAAAATAGTGAGTGCATGATATGCATTGTATGATAATTCACTGCATACAGAGTACACACTTCAAAATAAAGCTGTTTAATGCACCCCCTGCCTTTATTCACACCCGCTTGAAATTACAGGGCATAATGTATTTATTGTGAGTTCAAAAGCTATTACACATTTATAACTTGACCTTTCACATAAGATTATTCAGGCAACTGTGTGCCTTAGACATGCACATTTTTGAAAATTAGCAAACTTCAGGACATTAATCTTGCAGTATGATAGACTTGCTGCATGCAGTTTGCTGCAAAGCTTTATGGAGAACTTTATGCAATTGCAAGCAGAACCTCATCAGTGTAGTTTCAGATTAACAGGTGCTCTGCTTTCCATGGGCCAACTCAGTATTTCCTTGAAGTAGAGAAATACACAGGTGCTTAAAACCTTACCCAGTATGTTCAAAGACACCTACACCAGTGCAAATCTGCAATGTTCCCTTCTGGTGCATGAGGAAGGGGAAGAACTTCAGAAACCATGTTACAAAAAATCATGCTGCTAATTTGCTTTTATTATATAATAAAAAATGTGGAGCTCACCATCTCCTCATCTCCAATATTTTTACTACAATTAAAGTATGAGCATCTGTAGCTACTGGAATTCTGTTGTGAGGTATTATTTATTAATATTCGTAGCATTTTTTCTATGAATTATAGTTATTTGTATTTATTTAAACTCAAATCTGTGTCAAGCCATCAGAAATTGTACTCAAAAAGGGAATATGCCATCTTGATTTAAATGTCTAGTCTGTTGTCCACTTTTCCCCACAAGTTATAAGAATGATGGCTGTTAAGGGGAGTATTACTGTGCCTCAGGTAGAAAAAGCAATTTCTCCATCAATTTTATTAATTGGTAGTGTGCTTTTAATTGAATCAAAGCTAGTCAGCATTTTAAACTTTTAGTAGAAATTTTTAGTAGACACTTGCTTTTCCATCGCTTTTCCTTGGCAAATCTTTATGCTGAAAAAAACTCGCACAACAAATGGCATGCCCTTTATCAGGTAAAAAACTACCATGTCCCAGACACAAAGTCCTAGCTTTTTCTCAAAAAAACCCAAAGTAATAGCTCAGGGGTTTTTTGAGTTGCTGTCCATTCACATAATGATTTCCACTTCAAAAAACTACTGGAAAACTAATATATGTAATAAAATCCCTTCCTTGTTCACATTTTTGTTTTGTGGTGATTGCATTTGTGTGTATACAAGGTGTGTTGCAGGAAGCAAAAGGATGATCAAATATCAGATGCCCGATCACCTTTGTTATACACTCTAGAGCTCCTGCAGTAACTAAATTCCACAATAACCTGAAACAAGGTTTTTCTGATTATATTTTATGATAGGACAGTAGCATTTTTGTGTTTGCAAACAATAGCATTGACAGGTTTCCTTCCTTACAGACTCAGTTTCTCCATTTATATGACACTTTCAGCTGCTGTTATGCTACAGAAGCCATACATCTTTGCTCTTTAACCAAAATGTCTTTGTATTTTATCCCTTTTCCTTATATCACTTATACCACTTATAACCCTTTCTTATCTGGTTATGAATTTAGCTTCAAATACACTATCAATTTTACCTTAAAACAAAACAAATTGGAATAAATAATTGTATGAAGTGTGCAGAGGAAGACTTATACACAGTCAAACTAGATGAAGCACATTCAGCAGAGTAATAGATGAGAAAACAACCTTAAGACAGCAGTTTGCGTACCACAAAAATGGTGCCCTACCCTGTTGCATCTGTCAGCAGTGCTGGCAGTCCAAATACTGTTTATCTAATTTTCTTAAGTGCAGAAACTATTTTCAACGAAATTCCAGTTGAGAGTATTTACAAATTATACTTTTCCTCCTCTCTTTCTGTTTCCAAGGCTGCTGTGTATCCTCAAAACTAAGTATTGTTCTTTCTTTTTCTGCAGTAATGACCATTACTGCTTTCTGTCATCTATTAAAAATAATATGTTCTCCTACACTACTAGATGTACATGGAAGTATGTCTATGTATATGTATCCTTTAAGTGAATTTGTCACCACAAAATTGTTAAACTTCCATGCACACAGCCATGCTGAATTTCCAGCAAAAAAACTCTGTTAAGTCTACTGGGTCAAATTTCAGTTGCTGTAGTTCTCTACAGCTCCACTAACTATCTCACATCATCTCAAATAACACATCTCTCACTACTGTGCTAGTGCTGCAGTAGTTACAGAGCTCTCACCACCAGTACATAAAATATTTCACTGTGATGAGTCCTACCAAATGTCAGCTACAGGAATGGTAATGCAACAGCTCAAAGGAGGTATAATCTCTTTTTTTCTGAAATAACAGTTTGAAGTTTTGTTGGGTTTTTTTCCTTTGCATGGGGACTAATGGATTACATCAAGGATTACATCATGTTTTGTTACTCACAATTCAAGAAATGAGAAAAATTAAAAGAACTGTTAGAGCAGAAGTACAGCTACATATTTTGAGAAGGATACTAGGCCCAATTTGTCTCCATATATCCAGAAACTGCCCATACTGCTTCCTTGAAATCTTAAATTACTGACCAGACTCTGTGGTCACCCCTTGTTCTTTGTTTCCATTAACTCCAACATAAAAATTTCAATTCTGTTTCTGAGTGGTACAGATAGATAACCTGAAAAGGAATACATCATATTTCCATTCACCTTTTTGTCCGGATACATTAAGTTATAAGTACTTAATTATCATCTATACTTATTTTCCTACTATTGTCTTATTTTCAGTTCAAGACAAAGAAATCAGCAAAAGGAACGAGTCCTTCAAATGCACAGTTCCCCTGCTGAAGTAGAGCTGTATAACACTCATGAGAATCCTTCACAGCAACTCAATACTGTAAGAAAATGTTTGCCATCTGAGTATCACCATCCAGATACAATTTTGCTAGTCCACAGGGTGTTCAATTTAATGAATTTAAATATTCGGTTTAATGAAGCAGAAAATTTGAAGTGCCAAATGCCATTTCCAAGTCTTCCCAATAGTTGAGAGTTGTTCAGTGTAGTTAATTTTCCTTTTGGTTAAATGTATGAAATACGAATCTGAAAGAGAAAGTAACATCAAGAAAGGGATGCATAGCTTATTTTCATCACATGCAAACTTGAAAACCAAGAATATAAATATATTCCATATCTGCTGTACCAAAAAGTAAACTTTTCAAGTATATCCTATATTGAAATGTTTTAATGGTTGCTCATCTGAAGAGAAGGTGCCTTCTGTTATGAAATGAAGGGCAAATACAAAACCAGATTGAGCAGGCTGGGAGAGGAAAAAAAACACATATACATATATCTAAACACATGTATATTTTTCTTTTCTCTCAGTCCTGATTTGTGCCAGTCATTTTAAGTCTGATCAGTATCAGTCCTTTTGAACTTTTTTTTTTTTTGAGGTAAAAAAGTCTTCAAGAATTTTTTTTAAAAATGCTTTAAACTGTATTTGCTCATTCAACTGCCCTGAAGAAGGTTTGTAGCCAAGGTCCTTCCTCCTTTTTAAATTTTACCACTTAAAAAAAAAAAAAAGAAAAAAACCAAAATTTGAACAATAACCTTGTTTTTGAACACTTATTGCTTGCTTATATCGGAACATATTATAGATTCTTAAAATTCTCAGACTGCATTTATCTGCTCTTCACTAATAACTGCCAGATTCTCTCCATCTTCATGATAAAAGTCCTGCACTTCCTTATTTATCAACACAGTATTGTTTATTCTTTGACCTCACATTTTTCAGGTGAAGCTGATTTTTCCATCTAAATTTTAAAGTATTTCCCTCAAACAATAGTCTTGACAACACAAATTAAGTTCTGAAATTCCCAGTGATATAAGGGTTATAAAATGTCATTGGGAATGCTGATAGTATATTAAAACAACTGAGTTGGAAAAGGCTCTGAGCTGACACCTCTGGCAGTTTCAAAAAGATAAGTCTGGAAATGGGAGTGAGAAAAATTCTGCAAGGCAGAATAGAGGAAGCAATATTGAGCTTATTCTTAAATTATACAAGCTTATACTTTCACCCTTAATTCACTGTGTCTTCACCTCTGGGACCCACTGTTAATAACAACTTTTGCTTGAAGTGTGTTCTGTTCTGGGCAGCTAAAACACAAACAGGAAAATATTAGAGGTAGCTGGATTTGGTGGATTTGGGAATTCAGGAGATGACTCCCTTAGTGTCCTGAGCAGCAGCCTGTCTGCACATGATTGCCCCTTTTATCTCCTTTTCCCTCTATTCTCCATCCTTGTTCCCTCACCAGACCACCATCAGTCTTTTTCCCTACCATCAGTCCTTCTCCATAAGATCTCATCATATCTTACAAAGTCCCCCTTCTTGATATGATAGAATTAATTTTAAACAGTCCACCAAAGGATATGGAGATGGAGTGAGTCCAAAGGAGGGCCACAAAGATGCTCTGAGAACAGGTGCACCTCTCCTATGGGGACAGGCTGAGAGAGCTGGGCTGCTTCATCTGGAGAAAAAGTAGCACCAGGGAGACCTTAGACCAGCTTCCAGCACCTATAGGGGCTAACAAGAAATACAGAGAGAGACTTTTTACAAGGACATGTAGTGACAGGACAAGGGGGAATGGCTTTAAACTGACAGAGAGGAGATGGAGATTATACATTACGAGGAAATTATTTACTGTGAGGGTGGTGAGACACTGGCACAAGCTGCTCAGAGAAGTTGCAGATGCCACATGCCAGGAAGTTTTCAAGGCCAGGTTTAAGCAACCAGGCCTAGTGGTTGCTCAAAGCACCTTCCTCTAGAACTGGTGGAACAAGATAAGGTCCCTTCCAACCCAAACTGTTATATGATTCATAAAGTTACATAAGTCTACTGGAAGATCAACTTTTGTACAAAACCAGTCTTTTCTTAATATCATGGGAATTTTGTTCTTCCTTCTCTAAACTGCCTGGCACCAAATGCAATGGACAATCACCCTTAGCTTATCACAAAGGCTCTTTAACGCTGAAGTCTAAGAATCTTGTCCTGAAAGTGAGCAGCAACAGAGAATTAGTGTGTTACAAGGCAGTATTTCGGCACAGATCAGGCAGTGATTTTTAAAAGGCAGTGGTTTAGTTGGATATCGGGCACCCAAGTCAGCCCAGGCTTCTTAACTCTGAGTGTGTGTCTCCCTTCTTTTGTCTATAATTCCAATTTGAAAACGTTGCTAGATAATCCTACTGAAAAATAAATACTCATCAGACTACACCTCTTTACCATTTAGTGTGACTGACCACGTGTTTTCTGCTCACTGTTAATAGTCAGGGTTTTGTTCCTGAATGTCCTTGTTTATCTCTTCCTTCTTTTCATTTATCATTTTTTCAATTGAAAAGGCTTTTGACCAGATGTGTTCAAGAGAGCAGACTCTTTCCTTCTCCATACCCTTACACAGACAGGTACATTATTTTCTCAGTTGCTACCTGGGGAAGAAGTGTGACTTTGAATAGAATTGATTGGTTTATTGCTTTGTTGTGTTAATCCAGCATAGCAAAGTTTTTGCTTGTAAAAGCCCATCATGTACAGATTGGACAAATACAGCAAAAGTGTAATTTTACCCATAATACCTATGAAATTACATTCTTTCTGTCCAGAAAAAACTCTAAGAATAAAAATAATAAAAAGGGAAAAAGGAAAAAAGAAGAAAACAAAAATAGGTATTTCACTTAATTTTGCCTTTGATTTCTGTTACTGTTTAGAGGTGTTTTATGCTCAGAACTGATTGTTAATTATTCTTAGGGCTTCACCAGAGTAGCTAACTCAAGCAATCACCTGTTGAAGACACTGAAAACATATAATGTTTCATTGATACATGTAAGAATCTCAGACTGATTGTAATTAATATTTAAGAAATTAGCATGAATAGAGTGATCTTTAGCATTTAAAGATGACTTTATAAGAACATTATTAGTGCTAAATTACTACAGGCTTTGCCCAATCGTTGAGCCAGCTGTATTAAGTAATCCAAGATGTGTCCTTCTTTCATAAGAAGACATGTCATCTTGCAAAACAGTCTTTGGTTTCAGTAGCTCTTAGATATTGCAGAAGAACTGGAATATTGCCAGCTGCTTTTGTTATGGGTTTGAGGAGACAGATTTTACAATAGCAGATACGTAACATTTTTTTATTAGAACACAAGAGTTCTTGTTTATCTCTAGAATTCAAGTTTGAGTTATTTTTAAGAAGGTTTAGCATCTCTTCCATAAAATATCTCTACCATGACACAGGGTAGATCTATAAGGGTGGTTTAGGGCTGGAACTAACTGTGAATGAGCTTTGGCAAAATGTGAACTGTGCGAATATTCGGGTTCTAACCTACAGAATTTTAGACTTACCGGTGGAAGCATTCTTTTCAGTTAATGGCATGTGAGCAATCCCGCCTTTGACTTAGCCTCACTCTTGTAGTGAGCAAAAGGCATTGCACGGTTCTGCAGGCACGGCAAGAGGGCTAGGAGAGGAGGCTGGCTTGGAAAGCACCCTGATCGGGTGTTGCGGGGCAGAGTCAGCGAGATCTGCTCGCCAGAGAGCAAACCACGAGCTGCAGAGCAGGGGAGGCACCGTTAGCCTGGTGCTGTGAGCATTGATGGACAGTTCAAAATGCAGACAATCACTGAGCTGTTGCTACCCCTTGCTTAAGTGGTACTAACCAATCAAGTGTTATGGAATGTTATCGAATGTTCTAGTGCTCTGACCAATCAGGTGTTTTGGAATGTTGTAGTGTTCTGACCTTACCACCAAATACTAGATGATCTTAAGGTCCTTTCCAACCATAACTATTCTATGATTCTATGATTCTATGATTCTATGATTCTATGATTCTATTCTATGATTCTATAAACATACCTATTAAACACTGAACTAACATACAGTTGATTTTCATGGCAAACTTTTAGTGCTGATAGATAAATGTTAAAAATCCTGTAGAAAGACAAACTTAATGAATGTGCTATGTTAATGAGTCATTGATTGTAAGAGACCATTCAATCTTGACATTAATAATATCAAATGAGCTGTAGAATGTGTATGAAATGAATTAGAAATAGTGACAGAATTAGTGACTTGCTAAAATAAAAAGGGAGAGGTAAGAATATGGATTTTGGCAGAGAAGGGGACAGCAAAAGATGTGAAAAGATGAGTCACATCGAATCATGCATGATATTTTAGATGTTTAGGCAAGAGAATGTCAATTTATAAAATGTGTTTCTATTTTAGTGAGGTAAGTGCAATACTGATAATGTTATCCACCTTTCCCTGAACTGGTCTGTCTACAAATTTTGCAACTTATGATTTTCTCAGAAGTTCACAAAAGAGTTTCCCAGTGAGCATTTTTAATGTATGGAACTAAATCATAGAATAAACTAGATTGGAAAAGACCTTCAAGATCATCAAGTCCAACCGTAATATGAATATAAATAATAATATAAATAATAATAATAAATATAGAATTATATACATTAATTATAAAAAACATAGTAATAAATATAAGGTTTCTATTATACTTTAATTAATTTTGTATTTTAATTTATATAATTTATATAGTAATATAAATTAAATGCTATATTTAAACAATGTAATCAGTATTGCCACTTGGAATAATTTGGAGTGGAGTGCATTAGGTTGAAATTATTAAATGGATTATTAAATCTAATTATAGAGGCAATGTCAAACTACTAGAGCACTTTGAACTATCAGAGTCGTTTCATGTACACATTAACCTTATGTTTTCAACAGCTGCTTGCTATTTATATCCAGACATTATCATATAAACTCTTTCCTCCAATATAAACAATAACATTTTAAGGGTTTATTGCTATTTAAAGCTCACCTTTGATGACACTTTCAAGTGAAGCTCCTTTTCTTTTTGAAGGCAGAATTTATGACAATTCCTGCTTTTGAAAAACATAAGAATTACTAAATACACAGTGAGTAAAACTCCAGTTCCATGTATCTGGAACCAAGCTGTGGCACTTCTTAATCCATGATAGCACACCACTATTTAGAAAACATCAGATCCTGTAGACTGCAAGGGCCGGGAGATTCTACCCTTGTTTCTGCTAGACCAACTTGCTGTTCTGTGATGGATGCACTTGGCTCCTTTGCCAAACTATCAGTAGTTTGGTACATGTTCCAAAAGAAGTCTACCAATGAACTTGGTGTCACCTGCAAACTGTCTGATGACTTACTCAATCCCATTACCCATATCACTGATAAAGAGGTTGAACACTGTTGGTCCCAGTATGGACTTTTGAGGGACACCACTCATTACTGGTATCCACATGGACATTGAGCCATTTACTGTAACTCTTTGGACATGGACATCCAGTCAAATAATTATCCATCTAACAGTCATCCACAGAACCCATTTAGCTGCAAAAATGTTATGGGGGATCATATCAAAGATCTTATGAAGTCCAGGTAAATTACATCTGCAGCTCTTCCTTTGTTCACTGATACACTTACTTCACCATAGAATGTCGTTAGATTAGTCAGGCACAATATGACCTAGGTGAAGCCATGATGGCTGTCTCTAATCACCTACCTGTGTTCTATATGTTTTGACATATGTTCCCGGAGAATCTGCTCCATGATCTTAACAGGCATGGAGGTAAGACTGACTGGTTGCTAGTTCCCAAGGTCCTTCCTTTTAGCATTTTTTAAAACAGATGTCATGTTCCCCTTTTTCCAGTCACTGGAGACTTTAATTTTCCTATACCTTCAAGTCAAACCAATTCTTGGTTCCTGTCCAGGATTACTGTATTGCTGACAAGTTAAGAAAACAGGATAATTCTTCTGAAATTATTTAACCCTTGAATCCATATAGAAGAGGCTAACAGTGAAGAGTAATCAGCAGCTTCTGCATTCAGATATAGTGGAAATTTTGACCAAACCTTTTCTGAAGCTGTATGCAAATTTTCTGTGTTGGAGAAAAACTGTAACTCTTCATAGCTGTAACCAGCCAATAATGGAATAAAGCTCAGAGGAAATCAGCAACAACAATGTGAAATTCAAGGAATAATGCAGGATATGACTGACCACAACTGCTGCAAAGGAGATGACTATTTCAACACAAAGAGGACCAGAGGTTGGTCATTGTTTTAAATATATAGCTATCAACAGTTGAGTAGGATACTTGTTTCTCCCCGAGCTCATTAAAGAGTGTGAATGTCTCACTGGGTTAGCCAGGATGAGCATGGGGGGAATGCATACAACCCAACCTAGAGCATAAAAACTGAAAAACTAAGAGAAGAACTTAAAGAGAGTAATGGGTTTGAATTGGCTTTGGTCCTTATATCCCTTCCAGGTGACTGTGGATGCTCACTGTCATGACAGTGAGCATATCATCGAGACAACTAATGGGCATGACACTGGCATTGTGTTTGAACTGTATATTGCAATTGCTAGATTTTGCTAAGTATTACTTACAGTTGTGTTTTCAGTATATTTTACATCAGTCTGCTAAATCCAAAAGCCCAGATAGCAACAAATATCTTCAAATAATTAAATTTTATAATAAATTATGCCTTCCACATATGGAATATGTAAAAGAACATGGTATTGGACTCTGTCAATAGTGTCATTAGATACTAAAATTAGGTAGGGGAGGGAAACAGGTACAAAAAAGAAAAATCTAAGTGTGATCCTTTATTCTCACACTTTCACAGCATCCACAACCTTTTTATGAGGGATGTTGGAGGGCATCTTTCTATCTGTTGTTCCCCATATCTGTGTGAAGACCTGCTCATTAACAGAATCAGCTTGAAAAAAAGAACATGATATTTCTACTATCTTACCTCTAGTGCCAGGAAATTCCAGAAGTTCACCAACTGTGGAATATGAAATTACTTCTATCAATCTTAAACTAATCTCCTACTAATTTCAATGAAACCCACCTTCTATTGCTGCAGAATTTGGTGAATAACACTTCTATAATCAGCTTAGGCATTAGTCTTTTCCAGATATTACCATTACCTCCTGAAGAGCTACAATCTATTCTCAGAAGTAGTTCGTAGGACTGATTCAAACGCCAGTTGTGTTTACTGAACCTTAAAGTCAGCAAAGACTAGATGAATACTTTTCACAATTCATATTTATAACATTTGAAGTTTCATGTTCACACTGTCTCCTTCAAGGACCTAATTTAAATGTCAGCTAGAAAATAGGTAGGTAGAGTTTTTCTGTCCATACAGCATAGTGCATTAAGTTTGTGGAAGAATAACTTGAAACATGTTTTGATAGCAACAGCTGAGGTAATCATGATAGAGTCATGCTACCTGTGCTCATAGTGGTGGATAGAGTTTGTGACCAGTCCACTTTTTTAACCCAACAGAAGAGAAATTTCAAGATAGAGTTGGATTATAGCACCAGAGCACTTAACTTACTTGGTTCTGCAAGCTAATTCTAATAACTTGTGATAAGTGAGCTTGCTACTGAAATTCTCTTTCAAAAAATTTCTGTCAAACTATTCCCTATAGCCATGTAATGATTTTTTTTTAAGTGCTTTATTGAATACATAGTGGGAATGGAAAAGCTGTGGACAATATCATCATTATATGCATGAAGTCATATTTAAAGTACTCATCCTCCCCCACAGCTCCCCTCTTCCAAGATATTGTGGAATCAGGAGGTTTCAGAAAGGGGTGATGAAAGCAATTACTGTGAAGAAACACTCATCAGATGAATGTAGATGATAGAATATTAGAACATTATGGAAAATATAAAATGCAGAAAAAAGAAACAAGGTAGGATAGCAATGGACACTTCAGAAATTAGATGTCAAGTATCTCTGCCAGCTTTTGTATCAATACTGAAGCAGCAGTCAGTGAACTTGAAAGAAGAAAACTCAATACTGATCCATATATTCACTACAGTATAACTATGGGACTGCCATATACAGTTAATGAAACCAATTCCTTAATAAATTCAAAAGACTGGACACAGATATACACAAAGAAAATATTACTCCCAAATTTATAACAAGATTTTGGATACTATATTTAAGACCATGTGTCCTGGGTTTGGCAGTAGCAGTTGTTTTTCTCCTTCTTGGTAGCTGGTGCAGCACTGTGTTTTTGACTTTCGGCTTGGGAACAGTGTTGATAACACCAGTGTTCCGGTTACTGCTTAGAACGTTTTGGTCTGGCCAAGGACTTTCTGAGTCTTATGCTCTGCCAGGGAGGAGGGTAAGCCGGGAGGGAGCAGAGACAGGGCATCTGATCCAAACTGACCAAAGAGGTATTCCATACCACAGCATGTCATGCCCAGAAGGTAAAACTGGGGCAGGAACCCGGAAGAGGGTAGTTCACATCTTGGTCGCCTGGTAATGAGCATTTGTATCCTCTTCCCTTGTATTTTTCACTGGTCATTATTGTTATTGGTGGTAGCAATAGTGATTTGTGTTATACCTTAGTTATTGGATTGTTCTACACCATGGTTTTTGTTAAAGCTTACCTATTTGCCAGAAGTCTCAATGAGACTTAGACTGGAAGTTCAGTTTCTGTATTCCTTTTTACACCAGGATTTTTACTGCCCTCTTAGTCATTTGGTATTGTGCTTGGTCAATGACAGGACACTGCACAAGTCCCACTAGGTTTGCAGCACAACAGCAATCTGTTTATAGGATACTTAATCAATTTTTTCAAGCCAGATCTGACCTCAAAAACCCTGAACTTCTGCAACTTTGTCTATCACATGATATAGGCTCTGTGCAATTCTCTAAGGGCTGTCAAGAGTTCCAAGACATACAATTGCAATCTTAGCAACTATTCATGCAATTTTCTACTTCTCTCATGCACAGCAATCCCAGATGCTTTGCAATGCTTATGCTTCACAAAGTCTAGCAGTGGCCTATTTATCACTGAGATATCCTATGCAGAATAAGCAAATATCTTCACTGAAAATACAAAGAAAAACAACTGTCAAATTCAAAGCTCTGTTGTTCAGAAAAGACCCTTCTTGTGAAAAGGCTGCTATCAATTAGAAGAAATCAGAACTGAGTTATTTGGAAAACACTATAATCACTGGTAAGACACTGACTCAGTTTAAGCACTTGACGTGCTTCCTGGAAATGTATTTCATACGGCATGTATCTCCATCTGGAGTAAATTTACCAAAATCCCTAGATTAGAAATAGCTTCAAATTGAAAGAGTCTGAGGCACAACTGTTTTAGTTAGACTCCTTAGCTTTTTAGAATTTCAAGGCCTGTAACGACTGATTTACACAGATGACAATCTAGTTTCTGTTATTCAAAAAAAAGCAATAATTACTTAAAAGTCTGTACTGCTACAAGTATACATGTAGTTCTGGGTCTTCAGGCTAACACTTTGTTTGACTTTGGCCTTATTCAGTCACTTGTTCTATGCCCTCTGAGTGCCTGTCAAGTTCATAGAATGATAGAATAGTTAGGGTGGGAAAGGACCTTAAGGCCATCTAGTTCCAACCCCACTGCCATGGGCAGGGACACCACACACTAAATAATGCCAAACAAAGCTCTGTTCAACCTG